>JALJCO010012045.1:0-5000 GCA_023101725.1 Atherinomorus stipes | reverse complement strand
TCTGTGTGGGGCCTGTGGCCCTCAGCATTGTTATGGGGCAGTTGTTGAACTCTGTGTGGGGCTCGTGGCCCCTCAGCATTGACATGGGGCAGTTGTTTGGACTCTGTGTGGGGCCTGTGGCCCCTCCCAGCATTGACATGGGGCAGTTGTTGGACTCTGTGTGGGGCCTGTGGCCCCTCCAGCATTGACATGGGGCAGTTGTTGGACTCTGTGTGGGGCCTGTGGCCCCTCAGCATTGACATGGGGCAGTTGTTGGACTCTGTGTGGGGCCTGTGGCCCCTCAGCATTGACATGGGGCAGTTGTTGGACTCTGTGTGGGGCCCGTGGCCCCTCAGCATTGACATGGGGCAGTTGTTGGACTCTGTGTGGGGCCCGTGGCCCCTCAGCATTGACATGGGGCAGTTGTTGGACTCTGTGTTGGGCCCGTGGCCCCTCAGCCTTGACATTGGGCAGTTGTTGGACTCTGTGTGGGACCCGTGGCCTCAGCGTGGACATGGGGCAGTTCTTGGACTCTGTGTTGGGGCCCGTGGCCCTCAGCATTGACATGGGGCAGTTGTTGGAATCTGTGTGGGGGCCGTGGCCCCTCAGCATTGACATGGGGCAGTTGTTGGACTCTGTGTGTGGGCCGTGGCCCCTCAGCATTGACATGGGGCAGTTGTTGGACTCTGTGTTGGGGCCGTGGCCCCTCAGCATTGACATGGGGCAGTTGTTGGAATCTGTGTGGGGGCCGTGGCCCCTCGCGTTGACATGGGGCAGTTGTTGGACTCTGTGTGGGGGCCGTGGCCCCTCATGGCATTGACATGGGGCAGTTGTTGGACTCTGTGTGGGGCTCGTGGCCCCTCAGCATTGACATGGGGCAGTTGTTGGACTCTGTGTGTGGGCCGTGGCCCCTCAGCATTGACATGGGGCAGTTGTTGGAATCTGTGTGTGGGCCGTGGCCCCTCAGCATTGACATGGGGCAGTTGTTGGAATCTGTGTGTGGGCCGTGGCCCCTCAGCATTGGCATGGGGCAGTTGTTGGACTCTGTGTGGGGCCCGTGGCCCCTCAGCATTGACATGGGGCAGTTGTTGGACTCTGTGTGGGGCCCGTGGCCCCTCAGCATTGACATGGGGCAGTTGTTGGACTCTGTGTGGGGCCCGTGGCCCCTCAGCATTGACATGGGGCAGTTGTTGGACTCGTGTGGGGCCCGTGGCCCCTCAGCATTGACATGGGGCAGTTGTTGGACTCTGTGTGGGGCCCGTGGCCCCTCAGCATTGACATGGGGCAGTTGTTGGACTCTGTGTGGGGCCCGTGGCCCTCAGCGTGACATGGGGCAGTTGTTGGACTCTATGTGGGGCCCGTGGCCCCTCAGCATTGACATGGGGCAGTTGTTGGACTCTGTGTGGGGCCCGTGGCCCCTCAGCATTGACATGGGGCAGTTGTTGGACTCTGTGTGGGGCCCGTGGCCCCTCAGCATTGACATGGGGCAGTTGTTGGACTCTGTGTGGGGGCCGTGGCCCCTCAGCGTTGACATGGGGCAGTTGTTGGACTCTGTGTGGGGCCGTGGCCCCTCAGCATTGACATGGGGCAGTTGTTGGACTCTGTGTGGGGCCCGTGGCCCCTCAGCATTGACATGGGGCAGTTGTTGGACTCTGTGTGGGGGCCGTGGCCCCTCAGCATTGACATGGGGCAGTTGTTGGACTCTGTGTGGGGCCCGTGGCCCCTCAGCATTGACATGGGGCAGTTGTTGGACTCTGTGTGGGGGCCCATGGCCCCTCAGCATTGACACGGGGCAGTTGTTGGACTCTGTGTGGGGGCCCATGGCCCCTCAGCATTGACATGGGGCAGTTGTTGGACTCTGTGTGGGGCCCGTAGCCCCTCAGCATTGACATGGGGCAGTTGTTGGACTCTGTGTGGGGGCCGTGGCCCCTCAGCATGACAGGGGCAGTTGTTGGACTCTGTGTGGGGGCCGTGGCCCCTCAGCATTGACACGGGGCAGTTGTTGGACTCTGTGTGGGGGCCGTGGCCCCTCAGCGTTGACACGGGGCAGTTGTTGGACTCTGTGTGGGGGCCGTGGCCCCTCAGCATTGACATGGGGCAGTTGTTGGACTCTGTGTGGGGGCCGTGGCCCCTCAGCATTGACATGCGGGCAGTTGTTGGACTCTGTGTGGGGGCCCGTGGCCCCTCAGCATTGACATGGGGCAGTTGTTGGACTCTGTGTGGGGGCCCGTGGCCCCTCAGCATTGACATGGGGCAGTTGTTGGACTCTGTGTGGGGCCCGTGGCCCCTCAGCATTGACATGGGGCAGTTGTTGGACTCTGTGTGGGGGCCGTGGCCCCTCAGCATTGACATGGGGCAGTTGTTGGACTCTGTGTGGGGGCCGTGGCCCCTCAGCATTGACATGGGGCAGTTGTTGGACTCTGTGTGGGGCCCGTGGGCCCCTCAGCATTGAGCATGGGGCAGTTGCTGGACTCTGTGTGGGGGCCGTGGCCCCCTCAGAGCGGCCCCGGCTGCTCTAAGTCGAATCCGCTTTATCTCCACAGCATTGACATGGGGCAGTTGTTGGACTCTGTGTGGGGGCCCGTGGCCCCTCAGCATCCCTCATCCTGTCGTTGCTACGCCGACCGACCCTCCAGCTCTTAAAACATTTGGTTTCATTTCCGTCCTGCTCTCATCTGGTTGAGTGTAAATTACCTCTCCCAGCTCGGTAATTTGTTCCTACACCTCACCGCTCCTTCCAAACGGCGTTAAATCATTTGAATGGGGAACTTGTGTCAAGTGTCATCAGGCTAAATGTTATCTGGCTTTCATTCGGTGCAGGAATCCCCAGGCCCCCCCACAGCCGCCGACCCCCCACCACTGCCGCTCGCCCTGCTCTGGCAGCAAATGTCAGGTTAGTGGAGCTGCTCACTGCCACATAATTGGTTCTTGTAACATTCTGTCAATCAGACGACAACAGCCGCCTCGGGGAAAACGATGAGAGGAAACGGCCGACGGGGACGATCTGCCCCGAACCTGAAGACCGGGAGGAAGAGGAGGAGGAAGATAACGTGTGAGTCACCTTGCACTGGTTCAGAATGACGATCCCAGAGTTCCTGTAGTTCTTCTTCTTCACTCTGTATTTAGGGTTTATGCACGGCCACTGGACCTGCAACACAACACAGACGTACACGTTAACATGTTAACACATTATCACATTATCACATTAGCATGTTAGCATGTTAACATGATAACACATTATCACATTATCACAATAGCATGTTAGCATGTTAAAATGTTAACACATTATCACATCAGCATGCAAACGTAAACGTAGTAACACATTTATATAGGAACATGTTAACACAATAACACATTGACAAGTAAACATGTTAACAAGTCTACATATTAACACATTCACATGTTAATAAGTTAAAATGTTAACACATTATCATACTAATATGTAAACATGGTAACACACTGACACTTTAATACATTAATACTGTATATCAATGCGTTAACATATCAACACATTAACATGTCAACATGCAAACACATTTACATGTTAACATGTTATTCTGATAACACATTAACACAAAAAGATAACATGTTAACATATGAACATTTTACTCTGTTAATGTGTTTACATGTTAGCAGGTTAGTATGTTGACACATTAACACATTAACAATGTAACACGTTAACAAAATCACATTAATAGGTTAACATGTTAACACATTAAGACATCATTTCACCTAGTTTGTTAACATTAATTTAACATGGAAACATGTTAATACATTCACGTTAATATATGTAAACATGCTAACACATTAACACACTAGCATGTTAACACATTATCATGTTAATATGTTGATATGTTAACGTGTTCGCGTTAACAGGGGCTGTACATTATCACAACAGGTGATCCACATGTCCAATTAACAGAGAAAAGTTTCTTTTACCCTGATTGTCTCAACCATCTATCCATCCATCCATCCATCCATCCATCCAAAAATTCATCCATCCATCCAAAAATTCATCCATCCATCCATCCATCCATCCATCCATCCATCCATCCATCCAAAAATCCATCCAGCAATCCATCCATCCATCCATCCCTCCGTCCGTCCATCCATCCATCCATCCATCCATCCATCCATCCATCCATCCATCCATCCAAAAATTCATCCACCCATCCATCCATCCATCCATCCCTCCGTCCATCCATCCATCCACATCCATCCATCCCTCCGTCCGTCCGCCCCATCCATCCATCCATCCATCCATCCATTCCATCCATCTGTCCATCCATCCATCCATCCATTCATCCATCCATCCCTCCGTCCATCCATCCATCCAAATCCATCCATCCATCCATCCATCCATCCATCCATCCATCCATCCATCTGTCCATCCGTCCATCCATCCAAACATCCATCCATCCATCCAAATCCATCCATCCATCCATCCATCTGTCCATCCGTCCATCCATCCAAACATCCATCCATCCATCCAAAATCCATCCAAATATCCATCCATCCATCCATCCATCCATCCATCCATCCATCCATACAAAAAAAAAAAATCATCCATCCATCCAAACATCCATCCATCCATCCAAATAAAAAAAAATCCATCCATCCATCCATCCATCCATCCAAAATCCATCCATCCATCCATTCATCCATCCAAAAATTCATCCATCCATCCATTCATTCATCCATCCCTCCGTCCGTCCGTCCATCCATCCGTGTCCATCCATCCATCCATTCATCCATCCATCCATCTGTCCATGCATCCATCCATCCAAACATCCATCCATCCATCCATCCATGCATCCATCCATCCAAACATCCATCCATCCATCCATCCATCTGTCCATGCATCCATCCATCCAAACATCCATCCATCCATCCATCCATGCATCCATCCATCCAAACATCCATCGATCCATCCATCCATCATCCGACCGTCCGTCCGTCCATCCATCCATCCCATCCGTCCATCCATCCATCCATCCATCCATCCATCCATCCATCCAAAA
>JALJCO010012038.1:0-16079 GCA_023101725.1 Atherinomorus stipes | reverse complement strand
TGAGTTTCGTTTGAAGATGTCAGGAGCTCAGTTTGTTTCAAGTAACTCGGACATGATTTGCAAAAATAAATCTTCTGTTAGCAGCACATTATGACTTCACACTGATTTAAAAACATCATATCCATCCCACACAGAAGAACAAAGTCCACTACTGTCCACCTTTCAACATCTCACCATCTGTGTCTCATTAGCTGCAACCTGAAAAAAGAGAACACTGAATGTCATAAAAAGGGTTTCAGTGAACACTGATATGATCTCTCGGATCCTGGCAGGCTTTCTGCAAAGGGGGCCCCCCGGGGGCAATGGTAAACAAGGCTTGTTGAACCTTGGAGAAAGATCTTATGTGTCTTTGTTGGCCCTGCATATATTGATCACAGCCATTGTTGAGCTTGTCCCGTTGAGGCGGCGGTGAATGAGCCTGTTGCGTAGCAGCTTCCTGATCCTCTCAGGATGAAGATGTTCCCACCACAAGACAGACAGAGTGGGACGTAGTTTCAGGCGAGCTTTGCTCAGCACGCACTTTTCTTTCATTTATGTCACGGAGGATAGTCAGCTTCTTTGTTTTATTACCATTTTTGTGTCCAAAGCAATTTTACATAATCTTTGTTATTGAATTATATTCATAATCAGTTTTAAGTCCATTAGAGACCAAACTCTTCTGCAGGATCCTAAATCTCTGTTCCTCAATCTCATATATTCCACCCTGTGAGAACTGGATTTCTTTTTTAAATAAAGTTTAATGTTGGATATCTGGAATATTTTTTTAATCCAAATCTCAGGAGACTTCTTCTCATTCGAATGATGAATAAGTCCTTAACGTTCAGTAAAATCATACAGACTCTGCATGAACGCAGGGCGGTGATAGCATGGCTGGAAATGTGAGATTACACAGCTTGTTGGTTGTGATTTTCTTTAACGAGACACAACACTTATTTTGTTTTTGCCTCTAAAAGGAAGAATCTCCCAAACGTGATTTCATGTATGTGCATTAAAGCATTGCTGCAACGCTGAAACAATTTTTACAGCCCTGCTTTATGTGTGGGTTTGGGTGTGGTGATTTCAAGTGTTTGTGGCAGGTGCTCTTTTCTCTGTGTGTGTGTTTGGCATGTGTTTGCAGGGAGGTGTAACTCAATCGCCCTCTACTGGTGGAGGCAGGTCCATGAGTCAGAGCTGTCGTGTGGGTTTGTCAGAAAGGTGAAATGAGACCAAATTACTGCTATGTTTTGACATTTTTTATTATTATTTACTTTTTAGTTTTGCACATCATTCTCAGAGTAAACTCTCCACAGTAGGGAATTTTAAATTAATGGAAAATAGAAGGATTCTCTGTATGATCCATATATTCTCCATCCAAATTATACTTCAAAATGTACCCAAGAAAGCATCCAGTCTGCAGTTTAATATTTTTCTTGTCATTGTTTCCTGTATACTTTTTGCAAAACCACAATACAAACCAGCAATTAATCACAAATCCAACCAGAAAAAGTGTTTTTTAAATCATTTTTACATAAAAGTTCATCTCCAGTTCTGTGGTTTCCATACTTTCTGACTTGCATATCTGCTTTAGTGAAGTTTTTCTTTCTTTATTGGTATTTGTTTTTTTTTGCTTTATTCATCCCAATTAGCGAGCCAATTAGGAAATTCATTCTCTGCATTTTCACCCATCTCAGGTTTGAACCTGAGAGCAGTGGGCTGCTATTTAAAGCACCCAGCCAGCAGTTGGTGGGGGTTAAGGACCTTGCTCAGGGGTCCACGGTGGTTTACGCGAGTGCCGTGTCGGGGACTCGAACCCGGGTCTGCCACGCCAAAGCCCGCAACATTAACCACTACGCTATCCACATGTAAGCACAGTGATGCTACAACATGGATTGACCTTTGTATATTTAAAATATAAGTTTCAATAGCTGAATTCCCAAAGGCAGCGCACAAAACATCATTTCAGATATGAGGATTTAAAAATCAAGCTGAAAAACATGATTAACAAGGTATAGCCTGCAAGGATGGAGCCTCTGTGGAACAAACAAGACAGCTAAACGTGGGTGACGTCTCTCCTGTTTGTATTTACTCCTGCTTTCAGACACAGAGGTTGTTTATTGTGTGCCAGTCACAGATGTATGACCGGTCTCTGAGATAACTGATCCACATAGTGGAATGGTATTCTGTAGCAGTGCTGTGGATCCCATCTCCAGAGTCTAACTCCATCCTCCATCACATCCTCCCCTCACAGAGCCCGCATTATCACACTTCCAGAGTTTGTTCGTGGACAGGATGAATGACCAGAGTGACCAACACAACCACGCCAGCTGAGGAATGGGTGACCAGACGGGGGGAGGTACGACGCTGCTGTGTGTGTGGATCTTCTTCCACACACGACCGATGCTTCTGGAAAGGTCAAACGTTTGGGAGTATCAGAATGGCCAATATGTTTTCTTCTACCTCTTATTGTGGGAGAGTTCAATCATCCAACCCACCAAGAAACAGCATCGAATACCAGCAGGAGAATATTACAGGGGGTTTGGACTCATTCTGGGGGGCACTATCTACATCTTTAGCTGCACTGCTCATCCTACAGAAACAGGTTAAACCCTGCTGTAAGGTGACTAATCACATTTTCCAGCTATGTTTCAAACAACACAAAACTGCTATTAAATGGGAAAAATAATCAACTTAACATTAAGGATATACCGATAAATCGGCCGGCCGATATCTGCGTTTTTTGCAGGCATTAGCATCGGCCACTACACACAATACAGTGTGCTGGCTGATACCATACTTTACAGACAGATAGCAGTAGGCAATATACAGGTTTGTTTATATATACTGTATATTTGTATGTGTTTACACAATCATCCTCACAATTATCTCCAATTAAAGAAGGAAAAAAATCATCTTTCAGTGAAATAGGATGAAATTGACAAAAGCTATAAATAAAATTTGATGAAAATCACGACATTGATTTTGAATTGTGGTTTGAAAGAAATATTCAAAACAAACACACAAAAAATAAAACAAGTAAACAAGCATGATGGGACTCTGAGGTTAAAATGTCGTTGAGCAACACTTTGAGCCAATCACTGCAATCAGGTGTTTCTGTAACGTCCAATCAGACGTCTGCCCTGTTGACAGGTATGTTGGTCCATGTTCATGAGAAAGATGCTCTAATGTGTCTGGGACAGTTTGTTTGGTTGTTTGTTTTAATTATTATCCCCAACTACAATTCAAAAGCAATGTTTTCTTTCACTAAATTATAATTTTGTAAATTTCTATTTATTATTAGTTTCTTTAGGTTCCTGTTATTTGAATTACTATTGTAATTTATAATTGGAGGGTATGAATAATTTGTACGACTGTACATATACAGTCGTCCTAAAATTACCCATACCCTTAACTTATCAACTTATATACATATATATATATATATATATATGTATATATATATATATATATATATATATATATATATATATATATATATATATATATATATATATGCATATATGTATATATATACATAATATATATATATAATTACATGTTTGATTTTTCTTATTTAATATTTGTTAACGAGTGCACTGCTTTTCTTTTATATATTTATTTGAAGTACTTTGATTCTTTTACCTCAAAAGACTTGTCAGAGTTAGTTTTCATGATGTCCTTCATTATATAAATTTTGGGGTCAAATGCAGTATCAGCCCTAAATAGTGATCTGCAATAGGTTGTATTGGCCGAGGCTGATGTTGGTTTGGGCCCTAAAAATCTGTATCTGTCAATCCTTATTTAATGCACCATTTCATATTTTTGTGTGTAGTTTATGTGATATGGTACCAAAACCTTCTTGGCTTGTTTGCTACTCCTGAACGCAGTAGAGAGCATGCAGAATAGATGCTGTGTGTGTTGTTCACTGCAGAGTATGAGAGAGGTGGATCAGCTCATGGCTCCCCTACGCTTTTCTTTCCCATGATACCATGGCTCACGCTGCGTGGGCTGGACTCAACACCCCCTGACCAAGCCTGGCTATTCTCCTGCCTCAATAGCTCTGTTTGACTCCTCCAGTGGAGTTTGGAGTTGTCTCAGGGGCTGCAGAAGAGCCCATCATGTCTCCGGGACCCCCCAGATCAGCAGCAGGCCAGCCAAAGTCCAGAGCCTGCTGTGGCTAAGAAGAGTCGGTCCATGCCCCTCGCTAAAGACCTCCATGACAAAGACAAGAGAGGGAAAAGAAAGGAAACTTGTGCTGAAGGGTTGAGCCAGCGCTGGTCTGTCTGTCTGACAGCACAATTTATGGCCGAGCTTGAGACGTTGCTGGGGCCAAGCTAAAAGTTTACACAGAGAGAAAGGTTCCCAAGAACAAGTCGTCAGACGGGGAGGCAGAGAAATGGAGGGGAGGGTGTGAAAGAAGGAAGGGAGGTGAGGAGATAGTGAAACGGAAAATGAGACTGATAACAAAAGACGAGAGAACAGAGGAGGCAGGATGAGAGCTGATAGAGGAAAGGCAGGAGGTGGAATGGGGCATTAAAAGAGAAATAAAAAAGAGACTGAAGAGAAAAAGTGAATGAAACTATTGTAAAAAGATGAGGAACAGAAGAAAGAAACGTTTCAGTTGTTTTTTAGGAAGCTGAAACCTAAAGAATCAGCTACTGTTGGAGCTGTTGGTTTAAAATGTGGATTCATTTGCATTTTTTCTCACTGCTCTGAATATCTAATGTAAGAAGCAGCAACTAAACGCAGCTGCCTGCAAAATGTGGATTTACATACAGAAATAGATGTATAACTGACACCAGTGAGTGATTAAAGCTGCAGGGGAGTGTGTGTGGGACTGATACAAAAAACAAAGGAGCTGAATCAGGATTGTCATCTTTTGGTTTTGAAGTATTCTTAAAAGGAAATTTTTACAGTGTTGATGACTTGATTTTAACTTCAAGTAATTTAGCAACACAACAAAACAAGAAAACAAAATCAGTAGTTCTGTGCAGGTAGAAGTCAATCAGATTTATATTCACGTAAATATCAGATGTTGAAAAGACACAGTACGCTAGCCCTTAGCAATTAGCCTCTCTATGAGACGACGTCACGGGTCGAAGCAGTCGCAGTCGGCTCATTGATTTACATGTAGAATTATAGCGGTGGAAAACCTGAAAGATGCTCCAGAACAGCTGGACCCGAACTGGTTTGTGTGGTGGATCATCACCAGTTCAGAAGAGTGTGATGATGCTGAGGAAGATGGAGACATCAGACCTTACAGGTTAGAACCGGACTAGAAGCAAGGTCCTGAGCAAGCTTGCAACCCTGAACAAGGTCCTTAACCCCCACCAACTGCTCCCCGGGCGCTTTAAGCAGCCTACTGCTGAAATGCAGAGCTCTAATTTCCCCTTGGGGATCTGTTGTCAGCTCCAAGACCTTCTCACAGAGCTGGTCCACTCAGTTCAGCTCCAGCATGCAAGACCCACACCAAGCAGACAACTGTAAGACCGGCACCGAGCGGACCCAAAACTGTTAAAGAGCTGCTTAGACCTGCACCGAGTGGACCAAGACCAGCACGGTACAAGGCAGTCAGGAGTAAGTGTGGGGAGGCAGCCACGGCTTTTAGCTCATGGCTAACTCGCAGCAAATCATTAGCCTTAAAAATTAGAAGATAACAACTTACATGGTTCCAGTCGAGTTTTAAAAAGTTCCCTTTTATGGGGATTTGCTCTGTTTTGGAGTCAGCCCCAATCAGAGGATTTTTTCTGGCTGCCTCCAAAGATGCATCCCTCCCTCCATCCTCATCTTCATAAAGATCCCATGTTAAAAGGCCAACTTCACAGCAGAAATAAACATGCTTACAGCAGGAATAAATATGTTTACAGCAGGAATAAACATGTTTACAGCAGGAATAAACATGTTCACAGCAGAAATAAACTTGTTTACAGCAGAAATAAACACGTTTACAGCAGTAATAAATATGTTTATAACAGAAATAAACATGTTTACAGCAGGAATAAACATGTTTACAGCAGAAATAAACATGTTTACAGCAGAAATAAACTTGTTTACAGCAGGAATAAATATGTTGATATATATGATATATATATTAATTTTACTGGCAGTCGTGCAGGAGGCTCTTACAGCTAGACACCAGTAAGAGCACCTATTTTATCCTGTTCTGTCTGTAGGAAACATAAATAAACTAACGCCGTCCTGATGAGCCTTTAAACATTAACTGGCAATACAACAGAAGGTTGAGTCATTACTGTCCGTCTGTAAAACTGGAAAAGGAACTTAAAACTGCAATAAACCCATTAAATTCCTTATGCACAGTGGTGTAGAGCTTCTACTCGCTATGTTACATCCGGTTTCTGCAAACAGCGCCACAGTCTGGTCAGATGCTAAAATACAGCCATGTTTTCTAATAACTCATTTATGCAGGCGCGCTTGTTTATGTTACATAGATCATCATGAAGAACGTTTTCATCAATAAAACATGGCAAAAAATGTCAAAATCATGTCATCAGCACTTTAAGTTGTGGCAAAAAGTGAAGATTGGGTAGTTTGGGAATCCAAAACCTTCAAAAAGATATAATTAGACTCAGTTAAAAGAGATTAAATTGTTAACTTTTGTTCACCTGTCAGAGTTTCTCCACATCTCCTGACTGAGTTGTCAAATGACGTGGTAACCTGGCTGTAACCATGGTGACAGTTCTGACATCATACAAGTCTTACAAGCAGAGCTGTTGTTGTCTGAAGGTTATGTGTGTGTGTGTGTTGTGCAGCCAAATCAACATTGGGGCACACACACTCCTTTCAGCGACACATTTCTTACTTTCCATTCATGCTGCCAGAAGTCCATTCCAGATGCACGAGCTGATGATATTTCTCAGGGTGAAATATTCATGCCAAGTCTTTCCAACCATCTCACTGGGTTTCCTACACAAGCGGCAGTGCAAGCCCAGCTTCAGGAGGGAGGGTGTGTATTAATCTTAGAGTCTCAAAGAGGGGAAAGAAATCTGCAGATTTCTTTCAGAGTTGTAAGACTGGGAAAACATCTCTCTCAGCAAGGATAAATATTTGGATTAATCCTGGTTTTCTCATGCAAAGTGAGGCCCTAGCGATACCTTCAGCAGAGCACCGGCTCCTGGATAAGTTAAGTAAGCCCCGACGGCTTAAAGAGATCAATTGGAATCCCCACACACCCTTTCTGCTTCTGCTCATTCAAAGAGTGGGCAACAGCATGAGATGGAGGCACACTCATGTGTGAAATAGACTCTTCATGACGCTGGTCTTTGGCCGTCTCATTTTGGGACCTTGGTCTTAATCCCCTCTGGATTCTCAGAGGAGGGAAGGCGAGGACAAGGCCTTTCTTCGGGAACAGAGGGCAAGGGGCGGGCCAGGGGAGAGGCCGATGAGCCTATTGACAACAGTTGCATCTGTGTGGAGATTTAGGTGATGATTTTATAAGCAATGGTTGAGTGAGCAGCAATGGCCACCCGAACTCTGAGAGAAAACCCTCGGCTCTGCAGTTTCTTCCTCTCTGCTAATGCGTTATGTTTGTGAAAGTAACTGGTGAAGCTTTTCTTCCATGCAAACAATGGGCTCCGTCTCAACAGATGCACAGCGTACATGCACATATTAAAACATGAGCGGTCACACCCATTATCTACAGGGGAATGCTTGCACACAGAAGCCCTCATTTATCAAACGATCGTAGAAATGATCGCACATCTGACCGTAAAAATGTTCATACGATTGGACCCACGTGTGATTTATTAAAACGTTCGTATGGGTCCAATCTCGTCGTACGAACAAAAGAGTCTTGATAAATTCCACAGCTGAAGTCCATCGTCATTTAAATGTCACGCCCACGGTTACGCCCTTAAACATGCATGATTATGAGGCTTCACGCAGCGAGGTTGAAGTGTGGAGAGGAGAGATTCTGCCAGAAAAAGAAACTTTTGGGGGGGGATCAAGACAGAATTTCTCATTTGTGAGGTGGGAAAGATCAAAGAGGTGTTTGGCAGCTTAAAAACCGAAGTCAGAGATGTGCACAAAAACGCTGCACGGAAGAGGATCAGTCAGCCTCAAAGGTGTGAACGACCAGCTGAGATATTAATAAAAGTCTCAATCTAGGCCTGGCTGATACGGTTTATTAGTTTTATTAGTTATTAAGTTTAATAATAGCCCACATCCGATGGCAACGTCACAATTCTTTAGCCAATGGGTCAAAAAAAGTGGTCCAATATGAAACTTACCACGAAAAGATGTCCGTCCGTCCCCCCCGCTCTAACAGGTGACAGGTGGATGCCGGTCAGATCTGAGCCTGACCCAGACAGGGACGGAAAAAAGATAACTTGCATTTGCAAAGCTAAGGGACGGTCTACTGACTGAGCACTTATACAACTTTAAAGTATTGATTACTTATTAGAAATGGATCAGCTCCGGTCTCCTCCGTATAGCCCAGTGGGGGCAGCAGGGCGGCTCCCGTCGCATCTTCTCCTCTGACTGCACATCAAAACTCTCCAGCAGTCCGAGCGATGTGCAGCACTGTTTTGTGCAGATTGTTTTGTAGATTTTTTCAGTCTAAACCAACGTTTCATCCCGCCGGGTCCGAGTCGGACCGTCCGACACCCACCTGCCTTCCTGCAGCTGAAGCAGCGCTCCACCTGCACCTGCGCGTCTGTGCGTACCGATGCCTACTTCCTCCTATGTGGCAGGTTTACCAGCGGGGTGAGGAGATGCACGAAGAGTGCAAAGCACTTGTCTCCTAGAATATGTTAATGATTTTAAAAATTTGTTGAGATAAATGGAGAAATTAAATTCAGTCACAGCTATTTTTGTAATTTTGGGAATACATTCTACATTCCCTTTTTCTTTTTTCTTTGCAAATGGGTTCATTCTTCGTGCTGATATGTGAATACTTATGTTTAAATGACAGTTTGCGGTTTGGTTAATAAATATTTTCATGTTCTGCTGCGCTACAAACCCTCACTGACTCAAACTTGTGTACATGAACTCAGAGCTGTCGTGAGATTTGATCGTGTCCTACGCTCACGTTCAAATTGATAAATACCGAGTCTTGCGTGGAAATGGTCGTACGCACAGATTTTCATTGTACAATCGTTTGATAAATGAGGGCCAGAGTGTGTAAATTGAAACTTGTCCACAAGAAAATCTAATGCAGAGAACTTTATGAACATACTCTGGTCCAAAAAAAAAGTTGCCACCTATAAAATGTCATACACTCTAATATTTGGTTGGAGCACCTTTAGCTTTGAATACGGCAGCATTTGCTGTGGCATTGAAGCTTCTGCAATGTCAGCAGATTTATTTCCATCCAGTGTTGCATTAATTTTTCACCAAGCTCTTGATGATGATGATGATGGTAGAGTCTGACCATAGCCTTCTCCAGCACATCACAGAGATTCTCAATGGGGTTCAGGTCTGGACTCTGTGGTGGCCGATCCATGTGTGAAAATGATGTCTCATGCTCCCTGAAGCATCTTTCACAGTCTGAGCTGATGAATTCTGGCATCATCATCTTGGAATATGGTCGCGTCATCAGGGAAGAAACATCAGTAGCTGCGTTTACATGGACCCAAATATACTGATTGCTTTCGGTTTAAAAGCTCTTTCTGAATGAAAAGTGCTGAACCGAATGAATTTTCATTCGGTTTCATGGGGGTAGAATATTCCTTTCCCCAAACTGAACGGGGTTTCATGTAAACGCTGAATCGGAACGTTGTGAGGTTGCGCTCTTACAGCGCATGCTTCAACGAGACGTCAGCGTGCAACGAGTGTCGTTTCCTCACTTTGACAGATGGCTGTGAACAACGTAATTCCTGAACAGCAACAGAAAGTTTGTTTTTTACTCAAACTCTGTCTCTACGGCTTTTTTTCTCGGTTGCCTGCAGCAGGAGCTCATGAGGATCAGCTGCTGGATTAAAGTCCTGCAGAAACCACAACAACCGTGACGATCAGTTTGTAGACCTCCGTCTTTATGAAATAATGTGATGTAACATCATTCTGCGCATGTCAGACAGGATTATTCTGAATAAATATTGGCGCATGTACACGCCAGATCGGAATGAATTAGTTTCCATGGAAACAGCTGAAATCCTCAATCAGAATGATTTCATTCTGAAAGGGAAAAAAAACTCCATGTTAACGAAACCACTGATGGAATAACCTGATCATTCAGGATATTCAGGTATCAGCTGACCTCATTCTTTGAGCACATACTGTTGCTGAACCTGGACCTGAACCTGGACCTGAACCTAGACCTGAACCCGGACCTGAACCTAGACCTGAACCCGGACCTGAACCTAGACCTGAACCTGGACCTGAGCAACTGCAGCAACCCCAGATCATCACACTGCCCCCACAGACTTGTACAGTAGCAGTAGGATGATGCAGCATCACTTCATCTGCCTTCCTCCACATTTCTTCCTGGAAGACGATGGTCCACTATCCTTCCAGTTTTTCATAATGCGTTGGACTGTTCTGAACCCAGTTTTAGTAGTTTCTGCAATCTCTTTAGATGTTTTCACCTCTTGATGCCAATGATCTGACCCTTCTCAGACAGACTAACATCTTTTTCAAGACCACGGATGTGTCTTTCCACATGCTTGTTTAGGAAATGAGAAGCAAGTCATTTCACCAGTTGGGGTTAAATAACTTGTTGCAGCTGAAAGATAATCGCCCATGCAGTTATTATCCAATAGGAGGCTCTAACTTGTTTGCTTAGTTAAATCCAGGTGACCACTTTTTTTTGTTTGGCCAGGCAGTGTATTTATGCATGTAAATGTATTTAAAGGTTAACCGGAGATTGTATGAGACAGCTACCATGTGCCTGCTTGGGCAGACGCCTTGCCTCCAGTTATAGATCTGTGACTGTGACGTATAAACATTGAGGATGCCAAATAAATTACAATCACAGGGAAAAACCATCACAAATATTCATCTAACCTGAGTTCTTTTATCTAATGATGAAGAGATGCTCTTAGGCAAACTGGACAGCAAATAAATGGAGTAACATGCCTCCAGCACCAATGTGGGCTCTGCAGTCTCTCTCCTGCTGTCTCCGACTGGCCTGTAGATTCAGCACACAGTAGCAATTATCCCCCCTCTGCAAAGTCCTCAGAGCTCCACCCGCGCTGATGTCTAAGGATTCATTATAGTAAAAAAAAAAAAAAAAAGCTGATAAAAATTCAATTATTTCCTGCTAAGTACATGCATTAGTCCTTCTGTTGAGGTTATTCTCTCAGGCTTGTATCGATGCCATACCACGGCTGTATGGATAATGCAGCGTTTCTGCTTAAATTAATGGAATTTAAAAAAAAAAAAAAAGTCTTTAAATGTCTTTGGTTCTACTTTGTGTTCTAAGTCATGCCTGCAAAAATACTTTATTTCCACATAAAATTGTGATTTATGAATGCATTGTATCTTTCAACTGTAAATCTTCACAGGGTACAAATATTAAACTCTTATCATTGTTCATGATGTAGCATAATTCTCATTTTACCTCTGCCAAAGAGGTAATGTTTTTGGTAGCATTGGTTTGTCTGTCTGTCCATCCGCGTCAGTCCGTCCGTCCGTCTGTCTGTCAGCAACTTTACAGAAAAAGTTCTGGATGAACCCATTAAATTTTTAGTGATGATCCGGATCAGCTTCTGGATCCAGGAATGTTTTGAAGGATTCTTCATCATTGTGAGATCGGCCATGTTGGAAAGGCGCGTGTGCCCCCTTGTGGTAGAAGTGTGCAGCTTCTATTGAGCACATGATGTCAGGATGCAGAAATGCAACTTGTGAGCAGCAGTGAGCACGAGGAGAGAAGACTGTTGGACAGACTTGTAGCAGGTGAAGATGGTGAACTGTGTGCGTCTGTGAAGAACTGGAAGTAACTAGTTGTAATTCTGCTGAACAGGATGTTTATTTAGCCTTTAATGTTATTTAGCTGATCTGCTTATTCAGAAGTTTCCTCCATTCATCATGTGCCTTTTTATGCTATTAAGCTAGCTGACCTGCTACATGCCAGTTACTGGACCTGTTAGCCTTGAACACATATGCATGTTTAGTCCTAACTGGAAGGATTTATTAGTAATAATTAATACCATGAATGTGTTTATTTGCTGAACAAATGTTCCACATGGCTTCTCTGTATTTCTGTGTTCATAGACCACACTCACTTCCATCCACATTCACCTGAACTACCTGGAATTCCACCTGGAAGCCTGTTGTTTGTTGCATTACTGTGCTTTTGTGATTAAGAGTGACCAGTAAAGATAGTTAAAGGCAGGGTAGGGGATCCGAAAAACAGTTTGAGCAAGCTACATTTAAAAAGATACACCCCCCGAAACCACACCTCCAAAGCGCAGGGGCGTGTGCGCCAATGGTTTACAAAGAAGATGACCGATAACAGCCGGGTGGATAGCTCGTTAGCCTGCTAGTAAACAGAGGAACCACGTTGAGTGTTAAGAGTTAACATGCTCACCTCCAACTCCTTCTGCGGTCTAAAACATCCACACTGCAAACCATGACTTGATCCACACCCGGTTTTTCTTTTTGGTGCATTTTAAGAATAAACAGCTGCACAGATAGCCTAACAGCAGCAAGCTTTTACAGCGAGTTGGGAGCGAGCACGCATGCAGCGGGCGGGTGGGGAGGGAGACAAACGGCCTTTGAGTTTGATAGACATCATCATTCAATCAATAAGCACGGGCCGTTCAAGACTATTAGATTGGGTTTTTTCAGTCCCGTCCGTTCCACAGGTGACTAAATTTTTTAATTTTTATGTCAGAACATTTAATTAATTGTCTGCAATTGGAGTGTGAAAGAGATTTTAAACAATATAGTAAAAAATACTCCAGGAAAACATCGTCTGGTGAACATCAAACCTCCTTACTGACACCTAAACACTCGTACATCAACATCACCCTAATAGGCCGAATTTTGGAATTGTTCCATATAACTCCATACAAATGGCTCAAGTGTTAGGTAAAAAAAAAAATTACAAGAAAGGATCTCGATGAGTTCTATAATGTTTCCAAAGTTTATCCAGATCCAGAGAAAAATAAACTTGTCTTACACCAGGACGGGTCGCCAGTCTACCTGCGTCCAGCTGAGTCGTTTGCATCGTCTCCTCCCAATATTCTGCACGCTCTGGCAGAAACGCCCAGCTTGCATATTCATCTACAGCAGAATGGATAGCGGGGCTATTTTACCCGGTAACAGGCACAAACCTCCTTTTGTCCTGCTTTGTAAATCCGTTCTGGTGGATTATTGCGTGTGTAATGAAGACAGCGCTCGTTTTGGCACACGCAAACTTTTCGTAAATCAGGGCCTAAGTGTTTTATTTTTTTTATTGATTTTTTTTTTAATAAAAAAATAAAGTGAGTGTTTCAGCTGATCTGAGACTTTCTGGGAGTTTGTTCCGGACATGTGGAGCGAAGAAGCTGAACGCACCTTCTCCAGGTCTGGTTCTGACTCTGGGAACTGATAAAAGACCGGATCCAGATGACCTGAAGGGTCTGGCAGGTCCGTACTGGGTCAGGATGGTAACTTGGGGCTTCTTTGGATGATGAAAACCTAATTACTGTCATGTTATTTGAAACATGATTTTCAACATCTTTTTGTTTTTGTTTTTTTTTCTTATATTTTATTGGTAATTCTACCTATACATAAATTTAAATATAATATGAATTGTAAATGTACTCAAACAAAGTTTAAAAAATATCTTTTAAATAATGAATTTAATTTATTTAAATTTTTGTAAGTTTTATTTAAATTTGTTTTCATGTTTACTTTAATTCACTTTTAATATTTTTGTTTTCTTTGATCTCATTTCAATTCATGTTATTAAAATTTATTTAGCAAAAAAAAAAAAACTTATAAAATGTATCCTCATTGTATAAACAGCCAGTTGTAAGATTTAAAGGATGTTTGGAAGTCACTGAAGGCAGCTTGTCCAAAAGAAGCGGAAACATTAAAAGTGTATGTGCTTCTTCTCTCTTTTCTACGTCCCCCAACATATTTTTTTTTAAATTTTGAAATGAAATATTAGACATGGTACATAAACAGTTTAAATATCCAACTATTACAAAATACCTTTAAATGCTTGTTTAGATTCATAAGACAAGTTTTACTATTGTAATCCTGAGTTTCTATAACATGTCAAACATGAAGTTAATGTTTGTAATTTCATAAATTGTTTAGATTTTTTAAAAAATCAACAATTTTATTTTGAAATTTTATTGAAAAATTTTTTAAATTAGTAATTTAACTGAAATAATATATACATGCAGCTTCATTGTTTGTCTGCAGAAACACAATGAATGAGTAGTTTTAGGAAGAAAAGATTCAGGTGAGTGTGAGCATGTGCAGTGTGAGCACATGATTTGGCAGCTGTGTGTGTGTGTGTGTGTGCGTGTGTGTGCGTGGGTGTGGGTGTGTGTGTGTGTGTGTGGAGTGGGACACCCTGACTGTTTTTGTAATAGTGTCTTCTCAGCCTTGGCAGGAGTTCCCCATGCAATAACATTTAAAACTCACTAATTTGTTTCCTCATTTATAGCTTAATTAACTTCCAGCATTTGAGCCACAAGTCCCGACGATCAATATAAATCACCGCTGCAGACGAGGACCTGCTAATGAGATCAGATTAAGCAGCAGAATTACACCTACTGCTGCCACCAGTGATTGGAAATTACAGCGCACCCCTCTGTGTTATTAAAAAGGCCATTTAAATAGCATCTACCTATTTCTGTCTGTGGCAACCCATAATTACAGTCTGTTGGACACACAAGAATCTTTCCCTTCCTCTGCACCTGCCATCTTTATCTATTAAAAAAAAACATCTTTTTGCAAACACCCAGTGTGACTGATGCTGAATTCTTGGGGAAATTTGGAAACATTACATATAAAATGAAATTATGGGAAATAATCTGTATACTGAAGTCACAAAATAATACAACTGTCTTACTTTTTAATACTTTGTTGAAAATTCTTTACAGGCAAAATCATGAAGTCTGGAAATCATCAACATAACAAAAGGTGGGGTTTTCACTGTTGCTGTGCTTTGCCAGGCCTTTGCTGCAGCTGTCTTGTTTGTTGGTTTTCAGCCTTTAGTTTTGTCTTCACCAGTTAAAAAGCAGCTCAGTCAGTTAAACATCATGCAACATGTTAGTATTCTGTTTGTAACTTTCTCTTACTTTCTCTGCGCCATTAGGCTCCTACGAGTGTGCCACGTCAGATTCAACAAACGTTCTCAACTTCAGATAACTAATCCTCGTAAACATGATGAATTCCACCTGTGCGTACGTGAGCGTGCGTTCACGAAATTGCAAATCTGCATAATTACCGCCCCGATAATTCCATATAAGGGCACGACTTTTCACGCTCGTCAGGTGTTCATTCAGAAAAATGGCATTGATGACAGAGGAGAGAAAGTTTACAAATTCAAAGTTCTGACTGAGATCTGAGCAGCGGGGGAATTGAAGGGAGGTAAGAAAGCCGAGCAGAACGGAATAAATCAAAGCTGGAAATGCAATGTCACAGTGATTGCACCTGTTACAAAAGTAAAAATAAAACTTATTTGATCCGAAAATGGTATAGACGTCTAACAAAAACAGCACAATCCTTGAAAACAAAACTACTGATGGAGACCAAGAGGTGCAATATATGATGGAAATGTTTAATATGAGCTTCCATCAACCAAAACAGCACAACATTCTGCAAAATCTTCTTGCAATACATCAACACGCACACGTACTGTGCGTCCCAGCTGGATAAAAAAGCCGGCCGAGTGTAGCTGGACCATGTCTGTCATCCTTTCATCTGTACTTTCCGTCTCTCTCAAACAAAGCACATAAAAATGTGAAACTCTAATTCGACAAATTCACACCCAAACATTTTACATTTTTTATGCAATTACGAAGCCGAGGCGTCATGAACTGACGACGGCATGTCTGACCATTAGAAGAGTTGCAGCGACTGTTACTAAACCTCCTTTCTGAACTTTCCATTTTTTGTTTGAGATGTTATTTCAGTTTTTATAGCAGCTTGATCTCACTTGGAGCTCACTGACTGCACTTTCTATTGATGAAATGACAACAAAT
>JALJCO010012037.1:37500-82905 GCA_023101725.1 Atherinomorus stipes | reverse complement strand
ATAAAAACAGCTGATCTCACCGTGGAGAAGCTGAAAACAGCTGATCTCACCGTGGAGACACTGAAAACAGCTGATCTCACCGTGGAGAAGCTGAAAACAGCTGATCTCAACGTGGAGACGCTGAAAACAGCTGATCTCACCGTGCAGACGCTAAAAACAGCTGATCTCACCATAAAAACAGCTGATCTCACCGTGGAGACGCTGAAAACAGCTGATCTCACCGTGAAAACAGCTGATCTTACTGTGAAAACAGCTGATCTCACCGTGAAAACAGCTGATCTCACCGTGAAAACAGCGGATCTTACAGTGAAAACAGCTGATCTCACCGTGGAGACGCTGAAAACAGCTGATCTCACCGTGGAGACGCCCTGATCTCACTGTGGAGACGCCGAAAACAGCTGATCTCACTGTGAAAACAGCTGATCTCACCATGAAAAACAGCTGATCTCACTGTGAAAACAGCTGATCTCACCGTGGAGACGCTGAAAACAGCTGATTTCACCGTGGAGACGCCCTGATCTCACTGTGGAGACGCCCTGATCTCACTGTGGAGACGCCGAAAACAGCTGATCTCACTGTGGAGAAGCCGAAAACAGCTGATCTTACCGTGAAAACAGCTGATCTTACCGTGAAAACAGCTGATCTCACTGTGAAAACAGCTGATCTCACTGTGAAAAACAGCTGATCTCACTGTGGAGAAGCCGAAAACAGCTGATCTTACCGTGAAAACAGCTGATCTTACCGTGAAAACAGCTGATCTCACTGTGAAAACAGCTGATCTCACCGTGAAAACAGCTGATCTCACTGTGAAAACAGCTGATCTCACCGTGAAAAACAGCTGATCTTACTGTGAAAACAGCTGATCTTACCATGAAAACAGCTGATCTTACTGTGAAAACAGCTGATCTCACCGTGAAAACAGCTGATCTTACTGTGAAAACAGCTGATCTTACTGTGAAAACAGCTGATCTCACTGTGAAAACAGCTGATCTCACTGTGAAAACAGCTGATCTCACTGTGAAAACAGCTGATCTCACCGTGAAAACAGCTGATCTTACTGTGAAAAACAGCTGATCTTACCATGAAAACAGCTGATCTTACTGTGAAAACAGCTGATCTTACTGTGAAAACAGCTGATCTTACTGTGAAAACAGCTGATCTTACCATGAAAACAGCTGATCTTACTGTGAAAACAGCTGATCTCACCGTGAAAACAGCTGATCTTACTGTGAAAACAGCTGATCTCACCGTGAAAACAGCTGATCTTACTGTGAAAACAGCTGATCTTACCATGAAAACAGCTGATCTTACTGTGAAAACAGCTGATCTCACCGTGAAAACAGCTGATCTTACTGTGAAAACAGCTGATCTTACCATGAAAACAGCTGATCTTTACTGTGAAAACAGCTGATCTTACCATGAAAACAGCTGATCTCACTGTGAAAACAGCTGATCTCACCGTGAAAACAGCTGATCTCACCGTGAAAACAGCTGATCTCACTGTGAAAACAGCTGATCTCACCATGAAAACAGCTGATCTCACTGTGAAAACAGCTGATCTCACCGTGGAGACGCTGAAAACAGCTGATTTCACCGTGGAGACGCCCTGATCTCACTGTGGAGACGCCCTGATCTCACTGTGGAGACGCCGAAAACAGCTGATCTCACTGTGGAGAAGCCGAAAACAGCTGATCTTACCGTGAAAACAGCTGATCTTACCGTGAAAACAGCTGATCTTACCGTGAAAACAGCTGATCTCACTGTGAAAACAGCTGATCTCACTGTGAAAACAGCTGATCTTACTGTGAAAACAGCTGATCTCACTGTGGAGAAGCCGAAAACAGCTGATCTTACCGTGAAAACAGCTGATCTTACCGTGAAAACAGCTGATCTCACTGTGAAAACAGCTGATCTCACCGTGAAAACAGCTGATCTCACTGTGAAAACAGCTGATCTCACCGTGAAAACAGCTGATCTTACTGTGAAAACAGCTGATCTTACCATGAAAACAGCTGATCTTACTGTGAAAACAGCTGATCTCACCGTGAAAACAGCTGATCTTACTGTGAAAACAGCTGATCTTACTGTGAAAACAGCTGATCTCACCGTGAAAACAGCTGATCTCACCGTGAAAACAGCTGATCTCACTGTGAAAACAGCTGATCTCACTGTGAAAACAGCTGATCTTACTGTGAAAACAGCTGATCTTACCATGAAAACAGCTGATCTTACTGTGAAAACAGCTGATCTTACTGTGAAAACAGCTGATCTTACCATGAAAACAGCTGATCTTACTGTGAAAACAACTGATCTCACCGTGAAAACAGCTGATCTTACTGTGAAAACAGCTGATCTTACCATGAAAACAGCTGATCTTACTGTGAAAACAGCTGATCTCACCGTGAAAACAGCTGATCTTACTGTGAAAACAGCTGATCTTACCATGAAAACAGCTGATCTCACCGTGAAAACAGCTGATCTCACTGTGAAAACAGCTGATCTCACCATGAAAACAGCTGATCTCACTGTGAAAACAGCTGATCTCACTGTGGAGACGCTGAAAACAGCTGATCTCACCATGAAAACAGCTGATCTCACTGTGAAAACAGCTGATCTCACCGTGAAAACAGCTGATCTTACTGTGAAAACAGCTGATCTTACCATGAAAACAGCTGATCTTACTGTGAAAACAGCTGATCTTACTGTGAAAACAGCTGATCTTACTGTGAAAACAGCTGATCTCACCGTGAAAACAGCTGATCTTACTGTGAAAACAGCTGATCTCACCGTGAAAACAGCTGATCTTACTGTGAAAACAGCTGATCTTACTGTGAAAACAGCTGATCTTACTGTGAAAACAGCTGATCTTACCATGAAAACAGCTGATCTTACTGTGAAAACAGCTGATCTCACCGTGAAAACAGCTGATCTTACTGTGAAAACAGCTGATCTTACCATGAAAACAGCTGATCTCACCGTGAAAACAGCTGATCTCACTGTGAAAACAGCTGATCTCACCATGAAAACAGCTGATCTCACTGTGAAAACAGCTGATCTCACTGTGGAGACGCTGAAAACAGCTGATCTCACCATGAAAACAGCTGATCTCACTGTGAAAACAGCTGATCTCACCGTGAAAACAGCTGATCTTACTGTGGAGACGCTGATTTGGATTTTAAATACAACACCTGTGGCTGATGACCTGGGACGGCTGCAGATGGAGATAAACACGGTTACTTCAGCCGTGATTTTTCCTCGTTTACCAAACAAGATGAAACACCTGAACCATGATGATGCAGTCGCAGCGACCAGCTCTGTGATGTCAGAGCGCCTTCTCCCGTTGACGTGACATTAATTTGATTAAAGCTGTTGCCGGGCGAATCTTTCAGACGAAATGTTCGGAGTCCTTTGCTCCGGTGCTGGATTTATGGTGAGAGACAAACGGTGAAAAATGTCGCGCTGAAAACTGTTTCCAGAACAAACGGCATCTCAGAACCTGCAAAGTCCAAACATACCTTAAAGGTACAGTTCGTAAGATTTACAGACACGTAGACATAAACATGGGCAGTTGTGAATGAACGGTGGCATCACTGTTTATCTGGACTGGTTTAGAAGGGGAAACATGCAGGTTAGTTATAACTTATTAACTAACTAATGAGTTGGTAAGATGAATTAATGAGGTAATGAAATCAAAAACATTGAAATATAAAAAAATCCCCGGTCACGTTAAAGCAACCCTTACTGGTGCTGCATGGTGACCGTTTTTCTGCTGGATGAGGCGGTGGAACTCTGAAATACAAGACAGAGCCACAAGTAAGCTAAATAAAATCTAACTCCATATGATATCATTCCAACCAAGCCTTGGAGTGGGGGGGGCACCCCTGGGATTGGCCACAGGACCTGCCTGTCAGACCTTTGCTCCTGCATTGGGCGGCAGGGGGAGTGGGGGTGGGGGGTGTCTGAGTGAGGCGGGACAGTTTATATGCAGATAATCTTGCTGTGCTTTCTGAGATGCAACATCGGTGAAGGTTGCTTTAAATTCCTGTAAAACACGAGCACTAATTTTAAGTTGAAATGAAATGAGGCTCGCAGTCGTGGTGGACGGCAGGTTGGAGGAGGAGCTGCTGGTTGCCGTTGGAAACCAAACATGATGGAAGCAGAGCTGAGATGGATGAGAGGAGGCTGTGTGTGAATGTTAATCCTATTGTCAAACAAGAGATGGATTTATTAACTAGTACTGCTACATGCAGAAAATACTTTAACTTTTGTTTTACAACTTAAAGGTTAAAACCGAGCCGGAGATCTGGGAGTAGTCCAGGACTCAGAGCTGGATTTCAGCCTGACATTCATGCGTTTGTGGAGTCAGTCTGTGAGGATCTGCAGCGTTCTGGACTAAACCGCCGTCTGCAGGACTTCAGGGAGACGCCAGGACAGGGTTTCAGTAGTCTGGTCTACGAAGGAGAAAGGCAGAACTCCTGCTGAGAACCGTTATTCCTGACTGTGTTCTGGAAGTGATAAAAGCAGTGTGATTAACCGCGATTCATCTTTTTGACAGACAGTTGTTTCGTTTCAGGCGTTCAGCAAAAAAAAGACGGACGACAGGAAGGAATGGCTGACCAACTTCATGGAGGACAGACGCCAGCGGAGGATGCACGGCCTGCCGGAGGTTTGTAGCACCTGATGTGTGAGAAGCAGACCGACGGCCATCAGATGGTGGGGGCGTCGTTGAGATCCCCCCCGTCACGTTCAGGCTGGACTGGATGGAAGGATGTGCTTCTGCAGCCACGCGGCAGCTTTCGCTCCTGGACCCGGTTTGAGACTCCGGCTTTCTTTGACCGTGTCGGTGCGTGATAGCGAGCGACAGTGCGACCGTGCACATCCTGGATTCAGCTCGGTGCTTCGTGTACCATCCTGCTCGCAGATCACGTGTGCTTCCCACACAGATGACTTCTGACCGGATCTTTCCCCCCTTATGCCTCTCCACACCGCTACCGTAAATCCTCTAATAGTGAGCAGGGCTTTGGTTTGTTTCAGGGCACCGAGGACCGGCTTTTATTGGAGGAGAGGGTTATTTTTCTTTGCTGAATCCTTGTCACGTGCTTTATTACGAGAAATCCCAGGATATGGTTGTCGTTCATTATTCCCTGTTTCATATCTGTTATTAACTCTCATCGCTCCATAAGAAAACGTCACGTTCAGCTTCTTCAGCGCAGACTGATCAGTGTCAGTTAACGGCCTGTAAATGTGATCCAAAAATGAAAAGTTGCATCTTTCTTTCATGGCTTCCATCACTGGACGTCTACTTTCTGAATTCATTCTTCTCCTTCTCAGAAATATCTGTACGGGACTCAGGCCAAGCTCCTGTCGTACAACGATTTCATCAACAAGGAGCTGATTCTGTTCTCCAACTCCGACAACGAGAGGTCCATCCCGTCCCTGGTCGATGGTAGGTCTCCTCAGAAAACCCTGCGCTGGCATGTGTGAGCTGCAACGCCGCTGTGTTCACCCGTGTGCTCGTTCCCTGCAGGCCTGAAGCCCGGCCAGAGGAAGGTTTTGTTTACCTGTTTAAAGAGGAACGACAAGAGAGAAGTGAAAGTCGCTCAGCTGGCGGGTTCGGTGGCGGAGATGTCCGCCTACCATCACGGCGAGGTACAGACTCCGTTTGCAGACCTGCTGGAAAATAAGAGTCTTTACTTTGTCTCGTATATTTATGCCGACAGAACATCTGTTTATTTAACTAACCACAGACATTTTTATACAGGAACTGTGGAGCAAATCTACGATTTCCTCATGATCAGACCCAGAAGGACGTTTCGTTTCTATTCTATATGATTATATTTTATATTATATTAGACTATTATTTTATACTATATTAGACTATTATATTATATTAGACTATTATTTATACTATATTAGACTAATATTATATTATATTAGACTGTTAGACTATATTATATTATGCTATAATAATATACTAAGATATTACACTATTATATTAGACTATAATATTATATTATATTAGACTGTTTTATGTTATGCAGGGCTTGAAATTCACTTCTCAAAATGGGGGGGAATTCCCCCTTACATGCTTCACCAAGGGGGGATTTGTATACTTTGGGGGGGGGGTATTTACAGGGCGCTTTACAACAGGTCTTACAGCGTCCTACCCGTACCTCAGATCAATAAGGAGCATTAATTTGTCTTTTTCGTCCTTAGTTTTCATTTTAACCAGCTCTCTGGTCCCGTCTCCGTTCTCTTTATCAGCGATCATCAGTTTTTACCAACTAAGTATAAAAAGTACATATTGCAGTAATCTGTTGCATCTTTGAGCTGCATAATTATAATAAGTGGTTCTGGTGGTTCTTTCTTCCAGCTCGGTTCTGTTCTCTCTCCTCTACGTAATCACTTGCATTTGATAAAAGTTCTGTTAAAATCAAACTGGTCTTGGGGAGGACGGAGCATCTTCTACATGCAAGGCTAGAAAACTGTCAGAAACTTAACGAATATAATAATAACACATTTAAGAACACCTTTAAGAATACCCAAAGATACTTAGTAGGAAAGAAAATAAAAACACAGAAAATATAATAAAGAAGCTAAAACAAGAACAAGTGAAGAGCAGTGAGAATGTGAGAAAATGAGGAAACATCCCCATAATCAGCTTCTTTCTCCAAAATACCAAATTCAGATTTTTAATATGACATATTTAATGCTGTTTATGCGTCATTATATAAAATGTATTCCTGATATCAAACTATTACTTATCAATATTATCTTTATCTATGAATCGATCTCACATTCAGCTTCCATGTGAGAAATGGTGACGCAGCGCTGATGTTGGTCTCATCACACCAACATTAAACTGAGCAGCTCGTGTCTCCATCATGATCAAACACGGATATTCTGAGCCTGTTAGGCGAAACTTTGGTACCGTGACCAGCACCGGCGCTGCCTGAGGATCCGGAGGATTTGGGTCGTAAACGAGACCGACACCGGCGCTGCCTGAGGATCCGGAGGATTTGGGTCGTAAACGAGACCGACACCGGCGCCGCCACAGCGCAGATCTTTACTGGTGTTGGTCCAAACCAGCTTCCCTTCAGGGGACCCGAAGTTACATTTACGTGATAAGACTCCGTGAAAGTATCGTCTTACCGGCGGGAAATCCGCCAACTATGGCTGGTTTATCAGCACGAGGGAAGATGGGAAATCTGACGGGTCAGAGAGGGAGGGAGGGAGGGAGGGAGGGAGGGAGGGAGCGCTTTATGAAGGAGCGACGTCGCCTCAGTGTGTCGAGTCCTTATTCTACGTTATTTTTACGTTCACTGCACGTTGCGTCGCTGGAACTGCAAGCGGGAATTTCCGGCAGTATAAGAGCGAGATTTGCGTGAGTTGACTGTTTTATGCGCGATTCCCACAATCCCGCAGTGACTTTCAGGCCCTGATATACGATGTCAGACTATTTTATTATATGAGACTATATTATATTTCCTTTGTTCTGGATTGCGGGCCCTGATTTTGGAGACGGCTCCTGATGTTCGAACACTGCAGACTCGGATAATCCGGCATATTAATCTGACTTCAGACAGCTGTGCTGCTGCGTTGCTTTGCCTGGTGGATTGAATAAACTAGAAGTTCACATTGAGGATGACGCATCTGCTGCTGATGAGCTGATAGTTGTTACAGGGGGGGGGTCTGGATAAACTCGGGCCTGGATCGGGGCTCATCTTCATCGCTGGACTTCACGTGCATGATTAATCTCACCAAGTCCACTTTGTGTCCTGCAGCAAGCGCTCATGATGACGATCGTGAACTTGGCCCAGAACTTTGTGGGCAGCAACAACGTGAACATCCTACAGCCTCTGGGTCAGTTTGGTACTCGCATCAACGGAGGCAAAGACGCTGCCAGCCCTCGTTACATCTTCACCATGCTCAGGTAAAAGACCGCCACACGCGTGTTCATGCGTGTTTATGCGTGTTCACGCGTGTTCATGCGTGTTCACGCGTGTTCACGCGTGTTCAGGCGTGTTCACGCGTGTTCATGCGTGTTCAGGCGTGTTCAGGCGTGTTCATGCGTGTTCAGGCGTGTTCAGGCGTGTTCATGCATGTTCACGCGTGTTCAGGTGTGTTCATGCGTGTTCACGCGTGTTCAGGTGTGTTCACGCGTGTTCAGGCGTGTTCAGGCGAGTTCATGCGTGTTCACGCGTGTTCAGGCGTGTTCAGGCGAGTTCATGCGTGTTCACGCGTGTTCATGAGTTTTCACGCGTGTTCAGGCGTGTTCAGGCGTGTTCATGCGTGTTCACGCGTGTTCACGCGTGTTCAGGCGTGTTCATGCGTGTTCACGCGTGTTCAGGCGTGTTCAGGCGTGTTCACGCGTGTTCAGGCGTGTTCATGCGTGTTCAGGCGTGTTCATGCGTGTTCAGGCGTGTTCAGGCGTGTTCATGCGTGTTCAGGCGTGTTCACGCGTGTTCAGGCGTGTTCATGCGTGTTCAGGCGTGTTCAGGCGTGTTCAGGCGTGTTCATGCATGTTCAGGCGTGTTCAGGCGTGTTCATGCATGTCCAGGCGTGTTCACGCGTGTTCACGCGTGTTCAGGCGTGTTCATGCGTGTTCAGGCGTGTTCACGCGTGTTCATGTGTGTTCATGTGTGTTCATGCGTGTTCAGGCGTGTTCACGCGTGTTCAGGCGTGTTCAGGCGTGTTCAGGCGTGTTCAGGCGTGTTCATGCGTGTTCAGGCGTGTTCAGGCGTGTTCAGGCGTGTTCAGGCGTGTTCAGGCGTGTTCATGCGTGTTCAGGCGTGTTCACGCGTGTTCAGGCGTGTTCATGCGTGTTCAGGCGTGTTCATGCGTGTTCAGGCGTGTTCAGGCGTGTTCATGCGTGTTCAGGCGTGTTCACGCGTGTTCATGCGTGTTCATGAGTTTTCATGTGTGTTCATGCGTGTTCATGCGTGTTCACGCGTGTTCACGCGTGTTCATGCGTGTTCAGGCGTGTTCAGGCGTGTTCATGCATGTTCAGGCGTGTTCACGCGTGTTCACGCGTGTTCAGGCGTGTTCAGGCGTGTTCATGCATGTTCAGGCGTGTTCAGGCGTGTTCACGCGTGTTCAGGCGTGTTCATGCGTGTTCAGGCGTGTTCAGGCGTGTTCACGCGTGTTCAGGCGTGTTCATGAGTTTTCATGTGTGTTCATGCGTGTTCAGGCGTGTTCACGCGTGTTCAGGCGTGTTCACGCGTGTTCAGGCGTGTTCATGAGTTTTCAGGCGTGTTCAGGCGTGTTCACGCGTGTTCAGGCGAGTTCATGCGTGTTCAGGCGTGTTCAGGCGTATTCACGCGTGTTCAGGCGTGTTCATGAGTTTTCATGTGTGTTTATGCGTGTTCATGCGTGTTCACGCGTGTTCATGCGTGTTCACGCGTGTTCATGTGTGTTCACGCGTGTTCAGGCGTGTTCATGTGTGTTCATGCGTGTTCAGGCGTGTTCAGGCGTGTTCATGTGTGTTCAGGCGTGTTCAGGCGTGTTCATGCGTGTTCAGGCGTGTTCAGGCGTGTTCAGGCGTGTTCATGTGTGTTCAGGCATGTTCAGGCGTGTTCATGCGTGTTCAGGCGTGTTCAGGCGTGTTCAGGCGTGTTCATGCATGTTCAGGCGTGTTCAGGCGTGTTCAGGCGTGTTCAGGCGTGTTCATGCGTGTTCAGGCGTGTTCATGAGTTTTCATGTGTGTTCATGCGTGTTCATGCGTGTTCAGGCGTGTTCAGGCGTGTTCACGCGTGTTCAGGCCTGTTCTTGCGTGTTCATGCGTGTTCACGCGTGTTCATGCGTGTTCACGCATGTTCACGCGTGTTCAGGCGTGTTCATGCGTGTTCAGGCGTGTTCATGCGTGTTCAGGCGTGTTCACGCGTGTTCATACGTGTTCAGGCGTGTTCATGCGTGTTCACGTGTGCTCTCGCGTGTTCATGCGTGTTCACGCGTGCTCTCGCGTGTTCATGCATGTTGACGCCTGTTCACGCGTGTTCTCGCCTGTTCTCGCCTGTTCTCGCCTGTTCACGCGTGATCACGCCGTTCCACCACCCACACGCCAGCTGGTCTGCGTTACGAGCTGCGCGTCATCAGCATAAAGAGTTTGTGGTCTGAACCGTTTCCTCGCAGTCCTCTGGCCAAGCTGCTGTTTCCGGCGGTGGACTCCAACCTGCTCAAGTTCCTGTTCGATGACAACCAGAAGGTGGAGCCGGAGTGGTACATCCCCATCATCCCCATGGTGCTGGTGAACGGCGCCGAGGGCATCGGTACCGGCTGGGCCTGCAAAATCCCAAACTACGACCCCAGAGAGATCGTCAACAACATCAACCGAATGCTGAACCACCAGGACCCCCTACCCATGGTAAGCTCAGTCTGGGATTAACGGGGCGCATCCCTGGATTATAGGGCTGGCATAAAGTTATTTTTAAATGATCAATCCATCCATTATTTTTCTGATGCCATTCACTTTCTCAGTTCGATTCGATCATCGATTATCTCCCCATAAATTGACAGACAGCAATTTATCCATGTTGATACACATATCTGGCATGAGAAAAACAGCATGAATAAAAAGGCAGCGGCAGCCTGTCATGGAGTCCTGAACCTACAGAATGTAAAATTTATGTTGAAAACAGCTGACTGAAAAACGTGCATCTTTTAATTCTTCATTCACATGAAAATAATGGTAAAGTCTCCCACAATACTTGAGTTATTGAAATAATATGATGGTGTAAACTTGGAGGCTGTAAGCTGATTAAGAAATGGTTTCCAACAAAAGATAAAGTTTATTAAACTTTCAGAATTTAACATTTGAACAGGTCTAGCTTCCCGAAAAAGTGCATCTTCATTAATGATTAATACGGGTCCAGTACAGCTGCAGTTCCACCCACAGCCAGCAGGTGGAGCTCAGCATCAGCTGTGTGTGGATGTAATGGGTGACGAGGGTCCCAGCCCTCGCAGATATAAACATATATATATATATATATATATATATATATATATATATATATATATATATATATATATATATATATGTGTGTATGTATATATATACACTGCCTGGCCAAAAAAAAAGTGTCCACCTGGATGTAACTAAGCAAACAGGTCGGAGCCTCATATTGGATAATTACATGATGGGCGATTATCTTTCAGCTGCAACAAGTTATTTAACCCCAACTGGTGCAATGAGCTGCTTCTCATTTCCATGACAACCATGTGGAAAGACACATCCGTGGTCGTGGAAAAGATGTTAGTCTGTCTGAGAAGGGTCAGATCATTGGCATGAAGAAGGTGAAAACATCTAAGGAGATGCAGAAACTACTAAAACTGGGTTCAGAACAGTCCAACGCATTCTGAAAAACTGGAAGGATGGTGGACCATCGTCTTCCAGGAAGAAATGTGGCCGGAAAGGCAGATGAAGTGATGCAGCATCATGCCTAGTGCTACTGTATGAGCCTGTGGGGGCAGTGTGATGATCTGGGGTTGCTGCAGTTGCTCAGGTCCAGGTTCAGCAACAGTATGAGCTCAGATAATGAGGTCAGCTGATACCTGAATATACTGAATGAGCAGGTTATTCCATCCATGGATGTTTCTTTCCTGATGGCACGGCCATATTCCAAGATGACCGTGCCAGAATTTATCGGAGCTCAGATTGTGAAAGATGGTTCAGGGATCATCAGACATCATTTTCACACATGGATTGGCCCCCACAGAGTCCAGACCTGAACCCCATTGAGAATCTTTGGGATGTGCTGTGGTCAGACTCTACAATCATCATCAAGATCTTGGTGAAAAATTGATGCAACAGGATGCAAATAAATCTGGTGACATTGCAGAAGCTTCTGGAAACACAGCGAATGCTGCCGCAATCAAAGCTGAAGGCTCCAACCAAATGTGAAAGGTTTCACCTGTTTTTGGTGGAGACTTTTTTTTTGGCCGGGCAGTGTATGTGTGTGTATATATATATATATATATATATATATGTATGTATGTATGTGTGTATATATATATATATATATATATATATATATATATATATATATATATATATATATATTTAACAACATGTTTGCTTTGTTTGACCCTGAACAGCTGATCTCGCTCTCATTACTCGTTTTATCTGAACGTTGTGAAGTTCAGATCCACCTGGTCCCGTTTTTCCTTCCAGTGTGATGTTTTTATGTGTGTGTGTTTATGTGTGTGTGTTTATGTGTGTGTTTGTGTGTGTTAATGTGTGTGTGTGTTTTCACGTGTGTGTTTGTGTGTGTGTTGAACAGCTTCCCAGCTACAAAAGCTTCAAAGGCGTGATCCATGAACTGGGTCAGAACCAGTACCTGGTCAGTGGAGAAGTGTCGGTCATTGACAAGAACACCATCGAGATCACAGAGCTTCCGGTCCGGACGTGGACTCAGGTACGATCCCGCCTCTGTCCTCCTCAGATCCAGATCCAGATCCAGATCAGATCAGATCCAGATCAGACTCTGATCCAGATCCAGATCAGACTCTGATCCAGATTCAGATCAGATCCAGATCAGACTCTGATCCAGATTCAGATCAGATCCAGATCAGACTCAGATCCAGATCAAATCAGACTCAGATTCAGATCAGACTCAGATCCAGATCAGATTCAGATCAGACTCTGATCCAGATCAGATCAGATCCAGATCAGACTCAGATCCAGATTCAGATCAGACTCAGATCCAGATTCAGATTAGACTCTGATCCAGATTCAGACCAGACTCAGATCAGATTCAGATCCAGATTCAGATCAGACTCAGATTCAGATCCAGATCAAACTCAGATTCAGATCAGACTCAGACCTTGATCAGATCAGATTAGATCAGATTCAAATCATCATTCAGATCAGACTCAGATCCAGATCAGACTCAGATTCAGATCCAGATCAAACTCAAATCCAGATCAGATTCAGATCCAGATCAGATCAGATTTAGATCAGACTCAGATCCAGATCAGATTCAGATCAGATCAAATTCAGATCCAGATTCAGTTCAGACTCAGATTCAGATCCAGATCAAACTCAAATCCAGATTAGATCCAGATCAGATCAGATTCAGATCCAGATCAAACTCAAATCCAGATCAGATCAGATTCAGATCCAGATCAGATCAGATTTAGATCAGACTCAGATCCAGATCAGATCAGTTCCAGATCAGATTCAGATCCAGATCCAGATCAAACTCAAATCCAGATCAGATCAGATCCAGATCCAGATCCAGATCCAGATCTGAGGACCACGTTCCGTCCTGTGTCCAGGCCTATAAGGAGTCCGTGCTGGAGCCCATGCTGCAGGGCAGCGACAAGACGCCGGCGCTCATCAATGACTACAAGGAGTACCACACGGACGCCACCGTCAAGTTCGTGGTCCGCATGTCTGAGGAGAAGCTGGCTCAGGCCGAGGCCGTCGGTTTGCACAAGGTCTTCAAGCTGCAGTCCAGCCTCACCTGCAACTCCATGGTAACCCTGTCAGCCTTCGCCCTGAAACTCTGCTCTGCAAAGCTAGAACCGCTGGGGGGGGGCTCAAACTTCCGACTTTCCCTAAAATCACCATGTTTGGCATCTTGTGAATTTTTGGATGTTTGTGATACAGAATAAAAGAACTGTGATCGTTTATACCTAGAACCCCTTGTTAACACTAGGTTACAGGTTACAGGCTGATCAGTATTTGACATCTGCTCTTTGAAATACGAGCCCGAAGTGATGCCACATCTGAATCAGCTAAGCTGTGTTATTGTTTTTGTTTGTTTCTAGAAGGGTTCTGCGATATTGGCAGTACTACGGGACTCTGGAATGTTTGTGGTTCCAGGGGGTCTGGGTTGTTGGCGGTTCTCAGGGAGCTCTGGGATGTTGGCGGTTCTAGGGGGTCTTGGATGTTGGCGGTTCTAGGGGGTCTGGGTTGTTGGCAGTTCTCAGGGAGCTCTGGGATGTTGGCGGTTCTAGGGGGTCTTGGATGTTGGCGTTTCTAGGGGCTCTGGGATGTTGGCGGTTCTAGGGGGTCTTGGATGTTGGCGTTTCTAGGGGCTCTGGGATGTTGGCGGTTCTAGGGGGGTCTTGGATGTTGGCGGTTCTAGGGGGTCTTGGATGTTGGCGGTTCTAGGGGGTCTTGGATGTTGGCGTTTCTAGGGGGTCTTGGATGTTGGCGTTTCTAGGGGCTCTGGGATGTTGGCGGTTCTAGGGGGTCTGGGTTGTTGGCGGTTCTAGGGGGCTCTGGGATGTTGGCGGTTCTAGGGAGCTCTGGGATGTTGGCGGTTCTAGGGAGCTCTGGGATGTTGGCGGTTCTAGGGGGTCTGGGATGTTGGCGTTTCTAGGGGGTCTTGGATGTTGGCGTTTCTAGGGGCTCTGGGATGTTGGCGGTTCTAGGGGGTCTGGGTTGTTGGCGGTTCTAGGGGGCTCTGGGATGTTGGCGGTTCTAGGGAGCTCTGGGATGTTGGCGGTTCTAGGGAGCTCTGGGATGTTGGCGGTTCTAGGGGGTCTGGGTTGTTGGCGGTTCTAGGGGGCTCTGGGATGTTGGCGGTTCTAGGGAGCTCTGGGATGTTGGCGGTTCTAGGGAGCTCTGGGATGTTGGCGGTTCTAGGGGGTCTGGGATGTTGGCGGTTCTAGGGGGTCTGGGATGTTGGCGGTTCTAGGGGGCTTTGGGATGTTGGCGGTTCTAGGGGGTCTGGGTTGTTGGCGGTTCTAGGGGGCTCTGGGATGTCGGTGGTTCTACAGGGCTTTGGGATGTCGGTGGTTCCAGGGGGCCCTGGGATGTTGGTGGTTCTACGGGGCTCTGGGATGTAGGTGGTTCCAGGGGGCTCTGGGATGTAGGTGGTTCCAGGGGGTCTGGGATGTTGGCGGTTCTAGGGGGTCTTGGATATTGGCGGTTCTAGGGGGTCTGGGATGTTGGCGGTTCTAGGGGGTCGGGGATTTTGGTGGTTCTACTGGGCTCTGGGATGTCGGTGGTTCTACCGGGCTCTGGGATGTAGGTGGTTCTAGGGGGTCTGGGATGTTGGCGGTTCTAGGGGCTCTGGGATGTTAGCGGTTCTAGGGGCTCTGGGATGTAGGTGGTTCTACGGGGCTCTGGGATGTAGGTGGTTCTACCGGGCTCTGGGATGTAGGTGGTTCTACGGGGCTCTGGGATGTCGGTGGTTCTACCGGGCTCTGGGATGTAGGTGGTTCTACGGGGCTCTGGGATGTCGGTGGTTCTACGGGGCTCTGGGATGTAGGTGGTTCTAGGGGGTCTGGGATGTTGGCGGTTCTAGGGGCTCTGGGATGTCGGTGGTTCTACGGGGCTTTGGGATGTCGGGGGTTCCAGGGGGCCCTGGGATGTTGGTGGGATGTCGGTGGTTCTACGGGGCTCTGGGATGTAGGTGGTTCTACGGGGTCTGGGATGTTGGCGGTTCTAGGGGCTCTGGGATGTAGGCGGTTCTAGGGGCTCTGGGATGTTGGCGGTTCTAGGGGCTCTGGGATGTTGGCGGTTCTAGGGGCTCTGGGATGTCGGTGGTTCTAGGGGCTCTGGGATGTAGGCGGTTCTAGGGGCTCTGGGATGTTGGTGGTTCTAGGGGCTCTGGGATGTAGGTGGTTCTACGGGGCTCTGGGATGTCGGTGGTTCTAGGGGCTCTGGGATGTCGGTGGTTCTACGGGGCTCTGGGATGTAGGCGGTTCTACGGGGCTCTGGGATGTCGGTGGTTCTACGGGGCTCTGGGATGTAGGCGGTTCTAGGGGCTCTGGGATGTAGGCGGTTCTAGGGGCTCTGGGATGTAGGCGGTTCTAGGGGCCCTGGGATGTAGGCGGTTCTACGGGGCTCTGGGATGTAGGCGGTTCTCAGGGAGCTCTGGGATGTAGGCGGTTCTACGGGGCTCTGGGATGTCGGTGGTTCTAGGGGGTCTTGGATGTTGGCGGTTCTAGGGGCTCTGGGATGGAGGTGGTTCTAGGGGGTCTTGGATGTTGGCGTTTCTAGGGGCTCTGGGATGTCGGTGGTTCTAGGGGGTCTTGGATGTTGGCGGTTCTAGGGGCTCTGGGATGTAGGTGGTTCTAGGGGCTCTGGGATGTAGGCGGTTCTAGGGGCTCTGGGATGTAGGTGGTTCTAGGGGCTCTGGGATGTCGGTGGTTCTTGTGTTAACGCTGCAGGTGGAACTTTGCTTGTCGTCCCTCCAGGTGCTGTTCGATCACATGGGCTGTCTGAAACGGTACGATTCGGTCCAGGACATCCTGAAGGAGTTCTTCGAGCTCCGGCTGCACTACTACAAACTGAGGAAAGACTGGTTGCTGGGCAGCCTCGGGGCCGACGCCGCCAAGCTGTCCAACCAGGCGCGCTTCGTGCTGGAAAAGATCGAAGGAAAGATCTCCATCGGTATGAGCTGAAAACACAGACGCTTCTTTTACCTCCACTACCAGAACAAACGGTCCCTGCAACCATCAGGGTAACTGACACACCTCCATCAGGAAATAATCCTCATTCACTTGGCTTAATCCACCCGTCACACGTCTCCTCAGGAGGGGGAGGTGGTTTTAATGTTGCACTGAAAGACCAGATCCTGATCCTGCCGTCAGCTCTGCCTCTATCTCTGCGTTTACTTGCAGCCAGTAACTCTTACATAACCGGAATATTAGCAATAACCTGGTTGTGCACGGCCATGTAAACACTAGCAAAAACCCGAATATGCTCATTTTCAGGATTTTAAAAACCTGAATATTCCCCCAGGATTACTCCTAATCTAACCGGAATATTTGGTCATGTAAACGCTTATTGGAACATCTCCATTGAAAGAGATATTTAATTGTGTTCTGCGCATGCTCTCTGCAAGCTTTCTTGTTTTTTTTATTAAACTACAGACAGTATTTGTACCAGTGATCAGACAGTGCTCTGCACTGCTTGCTAGTTTATATATCACCATGGCAACACGCATCCCGAGACAAGCTGGTGTGCAAACGGTTACTTCGCAAACGGGTTCCGTAAACATAGATATATATATATATATATATATTTATATATATACATATATATATATATATACTGAACAGGTGAAATAGTGGTAGTAACATTCAGATTACCTGATTCATAAAATCATGGGGATTGAATGGACCAATTTAACTATGGCAGTGGGTGGTGGTGTGTGTGTGTGTGTGTGTGTGTGTGGGGGGGGGGGGTGCTGGTGCGAACAAACTGGATCATTTATGCATTTTCTGTTCTCCCAAGGTCCCCGCTGACAGTGAACTGGAAGGTATAAAAGGTTTTTATTTCAAACATTCAGTCCTAATTCTAGAAAATTTAAAAAAAAAAAAAACAACTTAAATACACGATACTGCCAAAAGTATTCTCTCACCGTGACTCACATCTGAGCTTCAGTAACATCATTCCTGATCCGTCGGGTTCAGGATGACGTTGGTCCACCTTTGCAGCTAGAACAGCTTCATCTTCTGGGAATTCTGTCCACAAGGTTTAGGAGTGTTTCTGGGAATCTTTGACCATCTTCCAGAAGCACATTTGTGAGGTCACACTGATGTTGGACCAGAAGGCCTGGCTCTCAGTCTCCGCTCTGATTCATCCCAAAGCTGTTCTATGGGGATGAGGTCAGGACTCTGTGCAGGCCAGTCCAGTTCCTCCACACCAGACTCTGCATCCAGGTCTTCATGGACCAGTCCAGTTCCTCCACACCAGACTCTGCATCCAGGTCTTCATGGACCTGCTTTGTGGTGCACAGTCATGTTGGAAGAGGAAGGGGCCAGCTCCAAACTGGTCCCACAAAGTTGGGACATGGAATTGTCCAGAATGTCTTGGTATGCTGAAGCATTCAGAGTTCCTTTCACTGGTACTAAGGGGCCAAGCCCAGCTCCTGAAAACACCCCCACACCATAATCCCCCCTCCACCAAACTTTATACTTGGCACAATGCAGTCAGACACGTACCGTTGTCCTGGCAACCACCAAACCCAGACTCCTCCATCAGATTGCAGATGGAGAAGCGTGATTGGTCCTCCAGAGAACCTCCACTGCTCTAGAGTCCAGCGGCGGCTGCTTTCCACCACTGCATCCACGCTTTGCATCGCACTTGGTGATGGATGGATGGATGCAGCTGGTTGCCATGGAAACCCATTCCATGAAGCTCTCTGTCACTGTTCTTGATCTGATCTGAAGGCCACATGAAGGTTGGAGGTCTGTAGTGATTGACTCTGCAGAAAGTTGGCCACCTCTTCTCACTATGAGCTTCAGCATCACTGACCCGCTCCATCAGTTTACGTGGACGAACACTTCATGGCTGAGATGCTGTCGTTCCCAAACACTTCCATGTTCTTATGATCCAGCTGCAGCTGACTGTGGAATATTTAGGAGGAAACTTCACCGCTGGATTGTTGCAGGTGGCATCCTATCACAGTTCCACGCTGGAATTCACTGATTCCTGAGAGCGACACATTCTTTCACACGTTTGTAGAAACAGTCTGCATGCCGAGCTGCTTCATTTATACACCTGTGGAAGTGATGGAACACCTGATTCTATCATCTGGATGGGGAGTGAATACTTTTGGCGATGTCGTGTATGTGAGATGAATGATGTAGATCTTGAAAGCAGCCTGCTTGTTGATCAGCTGGTAATCAGATCCAGACAAACGTGTCTACATGTCCAACATGTTCCGCTTCTTTATGTAATTTGCTTTTATAGTGGCTTTAATCATTGATGGGGAGGATTACGGTTATATCATGTAATTAAGTCATTTCTGAGACTCGTTAATTCAGTTCATCTGCATAATCAACAAAGAACATGAGACTGCATGAAAATATTTATGTGAAGTTGTTTTAAAAGTGAACAAAAGGGGATTTCTGTTGGGAGTTGCTTCTGTCTGGGAGCTTTAACTAAACCTGGCTGTCTCCATGGTAACGGGTGTGTTACAGCCAGGGTCCTCGCTCCACCTCTCGTCTGTTTGGTCTCAGGAAGATGTTTTAACATCATGATGTGCAACATTCTGTATTACTTTATTTCCCTTCATCCCAACTGCAGAATAACAGGTGCATATCTGCACGTCTCACAAAAACGAGAATAAATGCAAGTCATAAGTGGTTTCATTTCAAAATCTAAAAGTAGAGACATGAACAGATGTTAACATCACCGTAGTGATGTTAACTGCTGTCTGTTATCCCAGACAGCAGGTACAAAGCATTATCAATGCAAGAAAAAATGTTTCTGGAAAAGTGACATGTTTTTGGTCCCAACTGTGGTGAAACATGAAGCTTTGCTCATAAAAATACTACAAATATGAGAAAACCTTCACTGAAACGCAGATGGTAACTTCTGAGTTGTTTTGTTTTATCCACACATTCAAGTTGTCTTGATTGACAGATTTGCGCTTTTATATCATATAATTTCAGGAAGAGTCCAGTCACTTCCTTTTTAGGTGAAGTTCATGTTAACCCTTTAAGACCATGATAGTAACGGTCCGCCTGGTCCTTTTTTTCTCTGCAATTATCAGTAAATCTCTAATTGCTGTGTGCATGAAATCTTGTGTATAATGTAAGTATAACTTTCATTTTTGTATGATCGTAGATTCTTAAATTGTGTGAAATAACGAAAAGAAAAAAAAGAATTCCTCTATAAACACTGGACATGGACGGGTCCAAAGGTTTTGAGTTATCAATGAAGTTGTTTTAAATATTATACATCAACACGAGCAGTTCTGTTTGCACAGATTATTTTATTTAATTGCTGCTTCCTAAAGTCCAGTAATAAGCAGGCGTTTGATAAAGCAGGGTAGAGTGCAACTCCACACTCCTCTCGTCTGATGGCTCCTCATCGCCTCTAAAAATGCAGACGGGAAATAATGAAAATAAAAAATGAAAATGGTCAATAAGTGGTACATTTTTATATCAGTATAACAGAGGAAAGTATATATATTACGCCGTATATAACAGTGATATTTACAGTGATATTTACACCGTATATAATAGTGATATTTACACCGTATATAACAGTGATATTTACGCCGTATATAACAGTGATATTTACAGCGTATATAACAGTGATATTTACACCGTATATAATAGTGATATTTACACCGTATATAACAGTGATATTTACACCGTATATAATAGTGATATTTACACCATATATAACAGTGATATTTACAGTGATATTTACACCGTATATAATAGTGATATTTACACCGTATATAACAGTGATATTTACACCGTATATAACAGTGATATTTACACCGTATATAACAGTGATATTTACACCGTATATAATAGTGATATTTACACCGTATATAACAGTGATATTTACACCGTATATAACAGTGATATTTACACCGTATATAACAGTGATATTTACACCATATACAATAGTGATATTTACACCGTATATGATAGTGATATTTACACCGTATATAATAGTGATATTTACACCGTATATAATAGTGATATTTACACCGTATATAACAGTGATATTTACACCGTATATAACAGTGATATTTACACTGTATATAATAGTGATATTTACACCGTATATAACAGTGATATTTACAGTGATATTTACACCGTATATAACAGTGATATTTACACCGTATATAACAGTGATATTTACACCGTATATAACAGTGATATTTACACCGTATATAACAGTGATATTTACGCCGTATATAACAGTGATATTTACACCGTATATAACAGTGATATTTACACCGTATATAACAGTGATATTTACGCCGTATATAACAGTGATATTTACACTGTATATAATAGTGATATTTACACCGTATATAACAGTGATATTTACACCGTATATAATAGTGATATTTACACCGTATATAACAGTGATATTTACACCGTATATAATAGTGATATTACACCGTATATAACAGTGATATTTACACCGTATATAACAGTGATATTTACACCGTATACAATAGTGATATTTACACCGTATATTATAGTGATATTTACACCGTATATAATAGTGATATTTACACCTTATATAACAGTGATATTTACACCGTATATAACAGTGATATTTACACCGTATATAACAGTGATATTTACACTGTATATAATAGTGATATTTACACCGTATATAACAGTGATATTTACAGTGATATTTACACCGTATATAACAGTGATATTTACACCGTATATAACAGTGATATTTACACCGTATATAACAGTGATATTCACACCGTATATAACAGTGATATTTACGCCGTATATAACAGTGATATTTACACCGTATATAACAGTGATATTTACACCGTATATAATAGTGATATTTACACCGTATATAATAGTGATATTTACACCGTATATAACAGTGATATTTACGCCGTATATAACAGTGATATTTACACTGTATATAATAGTGATATTTACACCGTATATAACAGTGATATTTACACTGTATATAATAGTGATATTTACACCGTATATAACAGTGATATTTACACCGTATATAATAGTGATATTACACCGTATATAACAGTGATATTTACACCGTATATAACAGTGATATTTACACCGTATATAATAGTGATATTTACACCGTATATAATAGTGATATTTACACCGTATATAACAGTGATATTTACACCGTATATAACAGATATTTACACCGTATATAACAGTGATATTTACACCGTATATAACAGTGATATTTACACCATAGATAACAGTGATATTTACACCGTATATAATAGTGATATTACACCGTATATAACAGTGATATTTACACCGTATATTATAGTGATATTTACACCGTATATATTAGTGATATTACACCGTATATAACAGTGATATTTACACTGTATATAACAGTGATATTTACACCGTATATAATAGTGATATTTACACTGTATATAACAGTGATATTTACACCGCATATAATAGTGATATTTACACCGTATATAACAGTGATATTTACACCGTATATAATAGTGATATTTACACCGTATATAACAGTGATATTTACACCGTATATAATAGTGATATTTACATCGTATATAATAGCGATATTTACACGGTATATAATAGTGATATTTACACGGTATATGATAGTCACCGTATATAACAGTGATATTTACACGGTATATGATAGTGATATTTACACCGTATATAATAGTGATATTTATACCGTATATAACAGTGATATTTACACCGTATATAATAGTGATATTTACACCGTATATAACAGTGATATTTACACCGTATATAACAGTGATATTTACACCGTATATAACAGTGATATTTACACCGTATATAACAGTGATATTTACACGGTATATAATAGTGATATTTACACCGTATATAATAGTGATATTTACACCGTATATAACAGTGATATTTACACCGTATATAATAGTGATATTTACACCGTATATAACAGTGATATTTACACCGTATATAATAGTGATATTTACACCGTATATAACAGTGATATTTACACCGTATATAACAGTGATATTTACACCGTATATAACAGTGATATTTACACGGTATATAATAGTGATATTTACACGGTATATAATAGTGATATTTACACCGTATATAATAGTGATATTTACACCGTATATAACAGTGATATTTACACCGTATATAATAGTGATATTTACACCGTATATAACAGTGATATTTACACTGTATATAACAGTGATATTTACACCGTATATAATAGTGATATTTACACCGTATATAACAGTGATATTTACACCGTATATAACAGTGATATTTACACCGTATATAACAGTGATATTTACACCGTATATAATAGTGATATTTACACCGTATATAATAGTGATATTTACACCGTATTTAACAGTGATATTTACACCGTATATAATAGTGATATTTACACCGTATATAACAGTGATATTTACACCGTATATAATAGTGATATTTACACCGTATATAACAGTGATATTTACACCGTATATAATAGTGATATTTACACCGTATATAACAGTGATATTTACACGGTATATAATAGTGATATTTACACGGTATATAATAGTGATATTTACACGGTATATAATAGTGATATTTACACCGTATATAACAGTGATATTTACACCGTATATAATAGTGATATTTACACCGTATATAACAGTGATATTTACACCGTATATAATAGTGATATTTACACCGTATATAATAGTGATATTTACACCGTATATAACAGTGATATTTACACGGTATATAATAGTGATATTTACACCGTATATAATAGTGATATTTACACCGTATATAATAGTGATATTTACACCGTATATAACAGTGATATTTACACCGTATATAACAGTGATATTTACACCGTATATAACAGTGATATTTACACCGTATATAACAGTGATATTTACACCGTATATAATAGTGATATTTACACCGTATATAATAGTGATATTTACACCGTATATAATAGTGATATTACACCGTATATAACAGTGACATTTACACCGTATATAACAGTGATATTTACACCGTATATAACAGTGATATTTACACCGTATATAACAGTGATATTTACACCGTATATAACAGTGACATTTACACCGTATATAATAGTGATATTTACACCGTATATAATAGTGATATTACACCGTATATAATAGTGATATTTACACCGTATAAAACAGTGATATTACACCGTATATAACAGTGATATTTACACCGTATATAACAGTGATATTACACCGTATATAACAGTGATATTTACACCGTATATAACAGTGATATTTACACCGTATATAACAGTGATATTACACCGTATATAACAGTGATATTTACACCGTATATAACAGTGATATTTACACCGTAACACCATGAAGCTTTACATCACTGCTTCTGAAGTGGCCGGTTAGAAACTTTATCAGCTGCCATGTTGTAACGTCGCCTATGACATCATAACTCGTCATAACTGCATCTGTGTACGTAACTGTAGTTACGGTAAACTAGCGGTTATGCTAGAAAATGTCATTTAGCTGATCTGCAGCCGTTTACTGCAACCAGAACAGGAATTTCACTGGAAGATGCAAGTTTGCTCTGGAGAGTTTCTTTGTGCACGAGTATGAAACGTGCATGTTATTTTGTGCACGTTGAGTGGGAGGAGACTAAAACGAGAGCAGGAGTGTTTCTCACTGAGAGAAACAGTTAGGGGCGGGGCTTACAGTTAGGGGCGGGGCTTACAGTTCAGACTACACTGTTCACCTGCTCACGGTTAGAAAATGTGCAAAATCAGGTTTAGCGCCTTTAATGAAAATATTTAGTGTAAAAAATCTGTGAATAAGCGTCTGGTGTAAATGTTCCTCACTGTGTTTCCGCCGTCTCCATCAGCTACATTACTGCGACATTTTCCTCAAAACTCGTACGAAAATCTGATGCTGGTCTCTCAGCTTCCAAGAGAAAGAGCTGAAGGAAGAAAACGATAAAAGTACCATCAAAAATATTCCTAAATACTACCAAACACTTGTAAAACACTGAATATCTGCTTTCTTTTCTGACCTTATTTCCTTTTTCTCTCGTCCAGAGAACAAGTCCAAACGCGAGCTCATCCGCATGCTGGTGCAGAAAGGCTACGAGTCCGACCCGGTGGCCGCCTGGGCCAAGGCTCAGGAAAAGGTACGACCCAGGATGGTGGTGATTGGCTGTGATTGGCTGTGGTTGGCTGTGATTGGCTGTGATTGGCTGTGGTTGGCTGTGGTTGGCTGTGATTGGCTGTGGTTGGCTGTGGTTGGCTGTGATTGGCTGTGATTGGCTGTGATTGGCTGTGATTGGCTGTGATTGGCTGTGGTTGGCTGTGGTTGGCTGTGGTTGGCTGTGGTTGGCTGTGATTGGCTGTGGTTGGCTGTGATTGGCTGTGGTTGGCTGTGGTTGGCTGTGATTGGCTGTGGTTGGCTGTGGTTGGCTGTGGTTGGCTGTGATTGGCTGTGGTTGGCTGTGGTTGGCTGTGGTTGGCTGTGGTTGGCTGTGGTTGGCTGTGATTGGCTGTGGTTGGCTGTGGTTGGCTGTGGTTGGCTGTGATTGGCTGTGGTTGGCTGTGATTGGCTGTGGTTGGCTGTGATTGGCTGTGGTTGGCTGTGATTGGCTGTGATTGGCTGTGGTTGGCTGTGATTGGCTGTGATTGGCTGTGATTGGCTGTGGCTGTGGTTGGCTGTGATTGGCTGTGATTGGCTGTGGTTGGCTGTGATTGGCTGTGGTTGGCTGTGATTGGCTGTGGTTGGCTGTGATTGGCTGTGGTTGGCTGTGGTTGGCTGTGATTGGCTGTGATTGGCTGTGGTTGGCTGTGGTTGGCTGTGATTGGCTGTGGTTGGCTGTGGTTGGCTGTGATTGGCTGTGATTGGCTGTGGCTGTGATTGGCTGTGGTTGGCTGTGATTGGCTGTGATTGGCTGTGGTTGGCTGTGATTGGCTGTGGTTGGCTGTGATTGGCTGTGGCTGTGATTGGCTGTGGCTGTGGTTGGCTGTGATTGGCTGTGATTGGCTGTGGCTGTGGCTGTGATTGGCTGTGATTGGCTGTGATTGGCTGTGGTTGTGGTTGGCTGTGATTGGCTGTGATTGGCTGTGGCTGTGGTTGGCTGTGATTGGCTGTGATTGGCTGTGGCTGTGATTGGCTGTGATTGGCTGTGATTGGCTGTGGCTGTGATTGGCTGTGGCTGTGGTTGGCTGTGGTTGGCTGTGGTTGGCTGTGATTGGCTGTGGCTGTGGTTGGCTGTGATTGGCTGTGATTGGCTGTGGCTGTGGCTGTGATTGGCTGTGATTGGCTGTGATAGGCTGTGGTTGGCTGTGATTGGCTGTGATTGGCTGTGATTGGCTGTGGCTGTGATTGGCTGTGGCTGTGGTTGGCTGTGGTTGGCTGTGGTTGGCTGTGATTGGCTGTGGTTGGCTGTGGTTGGCTGTGATTGGCTGTGATTGGCTGTGATTGGCTGTGGTGGCTGTGATTGGCTGTGGTGGCTGTGATTGGCTGTGATTGGCTGTGATTGGCTGTGGTGGCTGTGATTGGCTGTGGTGGCTGTGATTGGCTGTGGTTGGCTGTGGTTGGCTGTGGTTGGCTGTGATTGGCTGTGGTGGCTGTGATTGGCTGTGGTTAGCTGTGGTTGGCTGTGGTTGGCTGTGATTGGCTGTGGTTGGCTGTGGTTGGCTGTGGTTGGCTGTGATTGGCTGTGGTTGGCTGTGGTGGCTGTGGTTGGCTGTGATTGGCTGTGGTTGGCTGTGATTGGCTGTGGTTGGCTGTGGTTGGCTGTGGTGGCTGTGGTTGGCTGTGATTGGCTGTGGTTGGCTGTGATTGGCTGTGGTTGGCTGTGGTTGGCTGTGATTGGCTGTGGTGGCTGTGATTGGCTGTGGTTAGCTGTGGTTGGCTGTGGTTGGCTGTGATTGGCTGTGGTTGGCTGTGGTTGGCTGTGGTTGGCTGTGATTGGCTGTGGTTGGCTGTGGTGGCTGTGGTTGGCTGTGATTGGCTGTGGTTGGCTGTGATTGGCTGTGGTTGGCTGTGGTTGGCTGTGGTTGGCTGTGATTGGCTGTGGTTGGCTGTGGTTGGCTGTGGTGGCTGTGGTTGGCTGTGGTTGGCTGTGGTTGGCTGTGATTGGCTGTGGTGGCTGTGATTGGCTGTGGTGGCTGTGATTGGCTGTGATTGGCTGTGGTTGGCTGTGGTGGCTGTGGTTGGCTGTGATTGGCTGTGGTTGGCTGTGATTGGCTGTGGTTGGCTGTGGTTGGCTGTGATTGGCTGTGATTGGCTGTGATTGGCTGTGGTTGGCTGTGATTGGCTGTGATTGGCTGTGATTGGCTGTGGTTGGCTGTGATTGGCTGTGATTGGCTGTGGTTGGCTGTGGTTGGCTGTGATTGGCTGTGGTTGGCTGTGATTGGCTGTGGTTGGCTGTGATTGGCTGTGATTGGCTGTGATTGGCTGTGGTTGGCTGTGGTTGGCTGTGATTGGCTGTGGTTGGCTGTGATTGGCTGTGGTTGGCTGTGATTGGCTGTGGTTGGCTGTGATTGGCTGTGATTGGCTGTGATTGGCTGTGATTGGCTGTGGTTGGCTGTGATTGGCTGTGATTGGCTGTGGTTGGCTGTGGTTGGCTGTGATTGGCTGTGATTGGCTGTGGTTGGCTGTGATTGGCTGTGGTTGGCTGTGGTTGGCTGTGATTGGCTGTGATTGGCTGTGATTGGCTGTGGTTGGCTGTGGTTGGCTGGTTGGCTGTGATTGGCTGTGGTTGGCTGTGGCTGTGGTTGGCTGTGGTTGGCTGTGATTGGCTGTGGTTGGCTGTGGTTGGCTGTGGTTGGCTGTGATTGGCTGTGGCTGTGATTGGCTGTGATTGGCTGTGATTGGCTGTGGTTGGCTGTGGTTGGCTGGTTGGCTGTGATTGGCTGTGATTGGCTGTGGTTGGCTGTGGTTGGCTGTGATTGGCTGTGGTTGGCTGTGATTGGCTGTGGTTGGCTGTGATTGGCTGTGATTGGCTGTGATTGGCTGTGGTTGGCTGTGGTTGGCTGTGATTGGCTGTGGTTGGCTGTGATTGGCTGTGGTTGGCTGTGATTGGCTGTGGTTGGCTGTGATTGGCTGTGATTGGCTGTGATTGGCTGTGATTGGCTGTGGTTGGCTGTGATTGGCTGTGATTGGCTGTGGTTGGCTGTGATTGGCTGTGATTGGCTGTGATTGGCTGTGATTGGCTGTGGTTGGCTGTGGTTGGCTGTGATTGGCTGTGATTGGCTGTGATTAGCTGTGGTTGGCTGTGGTTGGCTGGTTGGCTGTGATTGGCTGTGGTTGGCTGTGATTGGCTGTGGTTGGCTGTGGTTGGCTGTGGTTGGCTGTGATTGGCTGTGGCTGTGGTTGGCTGTGATTGGCTGTGGTTGGCTGTGGTTGGCTGTGGTTGGCTGTGATTGGCTGTGGTTGGCTGTGGTGGCTGTGGTTGGCTGTGATTGGCTGTGGTTGGCTGTGATTGGCTGTGGTTGGCTGTGGTTGGCTGTGGTTGGCTGTGATTGGCTGTGGTTGGCTGTGGTTGGCTGTGGTGGCTGTGGTTGGCTGTGGTTGGCTGTGGTTGGCTGTGATTGGCTGTGGTGGCTGTGATTGGCTGTGGTGGCTGTGATTGGCTGTGATTGGCTGTGGTTGGCTGTGGTGGCTGTGGTTGGCTGTGATTGGCTGTGGTTGGCTGTGATTGGCTGTGGTTGGCTGTGGTTGGCTGTGATTGGCTGTGATTGGCTGTGATTGGCTGTGGTTGGCTGTGGTTGGCTGTGGCTGTGGGTGGCTGTGATTGGCTGTGGTTGGCTGTGGTTGGCTGTGATTGGCTGTGGTTGGCTGTGATTGGCTGTGGTTGGCTGTGATTGGCTGTGATTGGCTGTGATTGGCTGTGGTTGGCTGTGGTTGGCTGTGATTGGCTGTGGTTGGCTGTGATTGGCTGTGGTTGGCTGTGATTGGCTGTGGTTGGCTGTGATTGGCTGTGATTGGCTGTGATTGGCTGTGATTGGCTGTGGTTGGCTGTGATTGGCTGTGATTGGCTGTGGTTGGCTGTGGTTGGCTGTGATTGGCTGTGATTGGCTGTGATTGGCTGTGGTTGGCTGTGGTTGGCTGTGATTGGCTGTGATTGGCTGTGATTGGCTGTGGTTGGCTGTGGTTGGCTGGTTGGCTGTGATTGGCTGTGGTTGGCTGTGATTGGCTGTGGTTGGCTGTGGTTGGCTGTGGTTGGCTGTGATTGGCTGTGGCTGTGATTGGCTGTGATTGGCTGTGATTGGCTGTGATTGGCTGTGGTTGGAAGTGCTGCTGCGTGTCCGTCCACTCACGTTGCTTTCCTCCCGCAGGCGCAGGAAGACGACTACACCGACGGCAACGACAGCGACGGCTCCGTGGACTCGGGCTCCTCGTCAGGCCCCAACTTCAACTACATCCTGAACATGCCTCTGTGGTGCCTGAGCAAGGAGAAAGTGGAGGAGCTGCTGAAGCAGAGGGACCAGAAGGTCTCCTACTCACCTTTTATCAGCGGGTCATGTAGCAGCTAAGCTAGCGGGATGTGGTGTTGCTCAGGCAGGTGATCCCGGACTGAGAGGTAAACTGTTACCTGATGTGTGTCTGCAGAGGAGTGAACTCAACAATCTGCAGAAGAAAAACTCGGAGGATCTGTGGAAGGAGGACCTCGCCGTCTTCATCGAAGAGCTGGATGTAAGTTTGTGTTGAACGTCGCAGCTGAACCAAAGTTTCCAGCCCTGAGCTTGAAATGTTCCCGTTCATCAGGCACCCGATCGTTTTCATGGCCGTCCCTCATCAATTATTGGTTGTTTGGATCAACAGATTCAGTTAAATTTGTCATCAAGCAGATGAAGACGGTGATGCTTCAGAATCAAAGTGAAGTTTATAGGATTTGCCCAAAGTTTACAAAAATTATGAGAACAAAACTTGGCAGGTGCATGAATTTGGACACATGACAGAAAAATACGTCATTATCATCAATATGATGTCATAATCGTCATCATTATCATGTAGATCCTCCTCCTGCATCATCATAATGATGTCATAATGGTCATTATTATCATGTAGATCCTCCTCCTGCATCATCATAATGATGTCATAATGATGTCATAATTATCATGTAGATCCTCCTCCTGCATCATCATAATGATGTCATAATGATGTCATAATTATCATGTAGATCCTCCTCCCTGCATCATCATAATGATGTCATAATAGTCATAATTATCATGTAGATCCTCCTCCTGCATCATCATAATGATGTCATAATGATGTCATAATGATGTCATAATCGTCATAATTATCATGTAGATCCTCAGCCTGCATCATCATAATGATGTCATAATGATGTCATAATGATGTCATAATCGTCATAATTATCATGTAGATCCTCAGCCTGCATCATCATAATGATGTCATAATGATGTCATAATGATGTCATAATGATCATGTAGATCCTCAGCCTGCAAGCGTTTCCTGCAGCTTCCAGTGAGATTCTGGATGCTGGTTGGACGGAATTTGGACACATGACAGAAAAATACATCATTATGGATGATATGGCACCTTTAACCTGCCTCATGGCCCCCACCTCCGTTCCTGCCTTCATCCATGAGGCAGGTTAAAGGCCCCCACCTCCGCTCCTGCCTTCATCCATTAGGCAGGTTAAAGGCCCCCCACCTCCGTTCCTGCCTTCATCCATGAGGCAGGTTAAAGGCCCCCCACCTCCGTTCCTTCATGCAGCTTCTGTGCTTCTCCTCAGAAACTGGAGGCCCAGGAGAGGGAGGAGCAGAGTTTAGGCAAAGCCATCAAGCTGGTGAAGGGGAAGGTGGGCAAACCCAAGGTGAAGAAGATGAACCTGGAGGAGACGCTGCCGTCACCGTTCGGACGCCGCATAGACCCCCCACCCAGCCCATAAAGTCTGACGCAGTAAAGAAGATGATCAAGAAGAAGAAGGTAACGGGAGGGATGGAGGGAGGAGGGATGGATGGAGGGAGGGGAGAGGGAGGAGGGAGGGAGGAGTGGTGATGATCATAAGCAGCTTATGAAAACAGAAACAAATATTAAAAGAATAAAGATGAACTGAAAGTGGTGCTTTGATAGTTTATTGTTTTAGTTTCTTTAAGGATCAATTCCTGTTTTCCAACCTGGACCTTATAAAAATAAACCTGGAGTTTATTTGTGCATTTACTCACCGGTAAAGTTTCTGCATCTCTTGTTACTCACCGGTAAAGTTTCTGCATCTCTTGTTACTCACCGGTAAAGTTTCTGCATCTCTTGTTGCTCACCGGTAAAGTTTCTGCATCTCTTGTTGCTCACCGGTAAAGTTTCTGCATCTCTTGTTGCTCACCGGTAAAGTTTCTGCATCTCTTGTTACTCACCGGTAAAGTTTCTGCATCTCTTGTTACTCACCGGTAAAGTTTCTGCATCTCTTGTTACTCACCGGTAAAGTTTCTGCATCTCTTGTTACTCACCGGTAAAGTTTCTGCATCTCTTGTTGCTCACCGGTAAAGTTTCTGCATCTCTTGTTGCTCACCGGTAAAGTTTCTGCATCTCTTGTTGCTCACCGGTAAAGTTTCTGCATCTCTTGTTGCTCACCGGTAAAGTTTCTGCATCTCTTGTTACTCACCGGTAAAGTTTCTGCATCTCTTGTTACTCACCGGTAAAGTTTCTGCATCTCTTGTAACTCACCGGTAAAGTTTCTGCATCTCTTGTTGCTCACCGGTAAAGTTTCTGCATCTCTTGTTGCTCACCGGTAAAGTTTCTGCATCTCTTGTTGCTCACCGGTAAAGTTTCTGCATCTCTTGTTGCTCACCGGTAAAGTTTCTGCATCTCTTGTTGCTCACCGGTAAAGTTTCTGCATCTCTTGTTGCTCACCGGTAAAGTTTCTGCATCTCTTGTTGCTCACCGGTAAAGTTTCTGCATCTCTTGTTACTCACCGGTAAAGTTTCTGCATCTCTTGTTACTCACCGGTAAAGTTTCTGCATCTCTTGTTACTCACCGGTAAAGTTTCTGCATCTCTTGTTGCTCACCGGTAAAGTTTCTGCATCTCTTGTTGCTCACCGGTAAAGTTTCTGCATCTCTTGTTACTCACCGGTAAAGTTTCTGCATCTCTTGTTACTCACCGGTAAAGTTTCTGCATCTCTTGTTGCTCACCGGTAAAGTTTCTGCATCTCTTGTTACTCACCGGTAAAGTTTCTGCATCTCTTGTTGCTCACCGGTAAAGTTTCTGCATCTCTTGTTGCTCACCGGTAAAGTTTCTGCATCTCTTGTTACTCACCGGTAAAGTTTCTGCATCTCTTGTTGCTCACCGGTAAAGTTTCTGCATCTCTTGTTGCTCACCGGTAAAGTTTCTGCATCTCTTGTTGCTCACCGGTAAAGTTTCTGCATCTCTTGTTACTCACCGGTAAAGTTTCTGCATCTCTTGTTACTCACCGGTAAAGTTTCTGCATCTCTTGTTGCTCACCGGTAAAGTTTCTGCATCTCTTGTTGCTCACCGGTAAAGTTTCTGCATCTCTTGTTGCTCACCGGTAAAGTTTCTGCATCTCTTGTTGCTCACCGGTAAAGTTTCTGCATCTCTTGTTGCTCACCGGTAAAGTTTCTGCATCTCTTGTTGCTCACCGGTAAAGTTTCTGCATCTCTTGTTGCTCACCGGTAAAGTTTCTGCATCTCTTGTTACTCACCGGTAAAGTTTCTGCATCTCTTGTTACTCACCGGTAAAGTTTCTGCATCTCTTGTTGCTCACCGGTAAAGTTTCTGCATCTCTTGTTGCTCACCGGTAAAGTTTCTGCATCTCTTGTTGCTCACCGGTAAAGTTTCTGCATCTCTTGTTGCTCACCGGTAAAGTTTCTGCATCTCTTGTTGCTCACCGGTAAAGTTTCTGCATCTCTTGTTGCTCACCGGTAAAGTTTCTGCATCTCTTGTTACTCACCGGTAAAGTTTCTGCATCTCTTGTTACTCACCGGTAAAGTTTCTGCATCTCTTGTTGCTCACCGGTAAAGTTTCTGCATCTCTTGTTACTCACCGGTAAAGTTTCTGCATCTCTTGTTGCTCACCGGTAAAGTTTCTGCATCTCTTGTTGCTCACCGGTAAAGTTTCTGCATCTCTTGTTGCTCACCGGTAAAGTTTCTGCATCTCTTGTTACTCACCGGTAAAGTTTCTGCATCTCTTGTTACTCACCGGTAAAGTTTCTGCATCTCTTGTTGCTCACCGGTAAAGTTTCTGCATCTCTTGTTGCTCACCGGTAAAGTTTCTGCATCTCTTGTTACTCACCGGTAAAGTTTCTGCATCTCTTGTTACTCACCGGTAAAGTTTCTGCATCTCTTGTTACTCACCGGTAAAGTTTCTGCATCTCTTGTTGCTCACCGGTAAAGTTTCTGCATCTCTTGTTGCTCACCGGTAAAGTTTCTGCATCTCTTGTTGCTCACCGGTAAAGTTTCTGCATCTCTTGTTACTCACCGGTAAAGTTTCTGCATCTCTTGTTGCTCACCGGTAAAGTTTCTGCATCTCTTGTTGCTCACCGGTAAAGTTTCTGCATCTCTTGTTGCTCACCGGTAAAGTTTCTGCATCTCTTGTTACTCACCGGTAAAGTTTCTGCATCTCTTGTTACTCACCGGTAAAGTTTCTGCATCTCTTGTTACTCACCGGTAAAGTTTCTGCATCTCTTGTTACTCACCGGTAAAGTTTCTGCATCTCTTGTTACTCACCGGTAAAGTTTCTGCATCTCTTGTTGCTCACCGGTAAAGTTTCTGCATCTCTTGTTACTCACCGGTAAAGTTTCTGCATCTCTTGTTACTCACCGGTAAAGTTTCTGCATCTCTTGTTGCTCACCGGTAAAGTTTCTGCATCTCTTGTTGCTCACCGGTAAAGTTTCTGCATCTCTTGTTACTCACCGGTAAAGTTTCTGCATCTCTTGTTACTCACCGGTAAAGTTTCTGCATCTCTTGTTGCTCACCGGTAAAGTTTCTGCATCTCTTGTTGCTCACCGGTAAAGTTTCTGCATCTCTTGTTGCTCACCGGTAAAGTTTCTGCATCTCTTGTTACTCACCGGTAAAGTTTCTGCATCTCTTGTTACTCACCGGTAAAGTTTCTGCATCTCTTGTTACTCACCGGTAAAGTTTCTGCATCTCTTGTTGCTCACCGGTAAAGTTTCTGCATCTCTTGTTGCTCACCGGTAAAGTTTCTGCATCTCTTGTTACTCACCGGTAAAGTTTCTGCATCTCTTGTTACTCACCGGTAAAGTTTCTGCATCTCTTGTTGCTCACCGGTAAAGTTTCTGCATCTCTTGTTGCTCACCGGTAAAGTTTCTGCATCTCTTGTTGCTCACCGGTAAAGTTTCTGCATCTCTTGTTGCTCACCGGTAAAGTTTCTGCATCTCTTGTTACTCACCGGTAAAGTTTCTGCATCTCTTGTTGCTCACCGGTAAAGTTTCTGCATCTCTTGTTGCTCACCGGTAAAGTTTCTGCATCTCTTGTTACTCACCGGTAAAGTTTCTGCATCTCTTGTTACTCACCGGTAAAGTTTCTGCATCTCTTGTTACTCACCGGTAAAGTTTCTGCATCTCTTGTTACTCACCGGTAAAGTTTCTGCATCTCTTGTTACTCACCGGTAAAGTTTCTGCATCTCTTGTTGCTCACCGGTAAAGTTTCTGCATCTCTTGTTGCTCACCGGTAAAGTTTCTGCATCTCTTGTTGCTCACCGGTAAAGTTTCTGCATCTCTTGTTACTCACCGGTAAAGTTTCTGCATCTCTTGTTACTCACCGGTAAAGTTTCTGCATCTCTTGTTGCTCACCGGTAAAGTTTCTGCATCTCTTTGAGTCCTTGGGAAGCTACGACGCTGGTCGGTGTACATCAGCATCATGGTGGAGACGGAGCAGCTGCTATCAGACATCATCTGCAGTAAAACTCCTTCATGTCATCAGCACTTTCAGTAGAATGAAGGAATGAACGAGTACTTTTGTCCTGAGAGTTCAGATTCAGCTTTCCGTTAGTTATCAGGTTTCTGCACACGAGAGGTCGACCGATAGTGGATTTTTAAAGGCCGATATAATAACGATAGTTTGGAGCAGGAAAAAGCCGATAGCCGATTAATCAGCCGAACAATTTGTTAACAATTTGGACTGTGGTTTTCTCCTCACATAGTCAGACTAACCACTAACCAGCTGTAGGGGGTATGTTTCATCCATTTTAAACAGTCCTGTTATTAACCAGCAAAGCTTGTTTGTTTTTTAATTATCTTACTTTAAAAGAATAAATTTACAACAGGAACTCATTTATATTCATATATATATATATATATATATATATATATATATATATATATATATATATATATATATATATATATATATATATATATATATATAACTAGGCTACATGTTTTTCCACTGCAGCAGCAGCAAAGTCACTATGAACTCAGTCTGGACACAAATCCATGATTCTGCAAGCAGTTTTAGAAGCAGTAAATACGAGAAAGATGCAACAAGAGATGCAGAAACTTTACCGGTGAGCAACAAGAGATGCAGAAACTTTACCGGTGAGTAACAAGAGATGCAGAAACTTTACCGGTGAGCAACAAGAGATGCAGAAACTTTACCGGTGAGCAACAAGAGATGCAGAAACTTTACTGGTGAGCAACAAGAGATGCAGAAACTTTACCGGTGAGCAACAAGAGATGCAGAAACTTTACCGGTGAGCAACAAGTGATGCAGAAACTTTACCGGTGAGCAAATGCACGAATAAACTCCTACAAATAAGGTCCAGGTTGGAAAACAGAAACTGATCCTTTAATTTTGAATTTCAAACATAATAAATAAATAAAATGAACTGAATCAAAAGACGAGAAGAAAACAAAGAAAGGGAAAGGTGGTCTCTTTTTCCTTTCTCCCTCTGACTGTTGTCATGTTTCTAAAAAGGTGAATTTGTGGGTAAAGAGAATAAGTTAAGACCAATGACAGCGTTAGTAGGTGATGAGGCAACAGAGAGGGAAACATGGAGGATTGACACGGATGTCCTGCTTTCAGGGAGACTCGGACGCTGCGGTGAAGCTGGAGTTTGATGACGATGGTTTGGGTGGCGAGGGGGGAACCGGAGAAAACTCTGTGGCCAAACCCAAAGCTCCACGAGTGAAGAAGGAGAAGAAGGAGCCCGGTCAGTCGTGGTTTAGCGCCTGGCCTCTGGTTAGCCGTCCTCGCTCCGTGCTCAGGTCGTCTCTTCTGCCTTTCAGGAGCTCCCAGAGTCAGAAAACCTCCTGCACCCAAAGGTGTTTCTGCCAAGAAGGTGAAGAAGAGGAACCCCTGGTCCGATGACGAGTCCAAGTCTGACAGCGACCTGGAGAACAGCAAGCCCGTCATTCCCAGAGAGACCAAGTCTCAGCGGGCGTCAGGTAGGAAAGTCGTCACTCACAGGTTACAGGAAGGGAGGAGCAGCAGACCGTCGCCTTATTGCATGAAGGGAGATCCGGAAATCACTCAGCATTGCTGTTTATACGACACAATGATCGTAGCGTATTTGACGTACGGCGTAGAGATTCAGGGGTGGAGCAGCTACAAACGCTGCTGGAGAACAGGGAGCGTACTTCTGCTATCACAGCAACTGTAGTTCTACCTTCATCCACTAGGGGCTCCACGATCGAGCAAACCCCCCCCACACTCCCATGTTACAAAGACCGACTTCACAACAGGAATAAACATGTTTACAGCAGGAATAAACACGTTTACTGCAGGAATAAACATGTTTACAGCAGATATGAGCATGTTTACAGCAGATATGAGCATGTTTACAGCAGGAATAAACATGTTTACTGCAGAAATAAACATGTTTACTGCAGATATGAGCATGTTTACAGCAGGAATAAACATGTTTACTGCAGAAATAAACATGTTTACAGCAGATATGAGCATGTTTACAGCAGGAATAAAAATGTTTACTGCAGATATGAGCATGTTTACTGCAGAAATAAACATGTTTACTGCAGATATGAGCATGTTTACTGCAGATATGAGCATGTTTACAGCAGATATAAACATGTTTACAGCAGGAATAAACATGTTTACTGCAGAAATAAACATGTTTACAGCAGATATGAGCATGTTTACAGCAGGAATAAACACGTTTACTGCAGGAATAAACATGTTTACTGCAGATATGAGCATGTTTACAGCAGATATGAGCATGTTTACAGCAGGAATAAAAGTGTTTACTGCAGAAATAAACATGTTTACAGCAGATATGAGCATGTTTACAGCAGGAATAAAAATGTTTACTGCAGAAATAAACATGTTTACAGCAGATATGAGCATGTTTACAGCAGGAATAAAAATGTTTACTGCAGAAATAAACATGTTTACTGCAGATATGAGCATGTTTACAGCAGGAATAAAAATGTTTACTGCAGATATGAGCATGTTTACTGCAGAAATAAACATGTTTACTGCAGATATGAGCATGTTTACTGCAGAAATAAACATGTTTACTGCAGATATGAGCATGTTTACTGCAGATATGAGCATGTTTACAGCAGAAATAAACATGTTTACAGCAGATATGAGCATGTCTACTGAAGGAATAAACATGTTTACTGCAGAAATAAACACGTTTACTGCAGATATGAGCATGTTTACTGCAGAAATAAACATGTTTACTGCAGATATGAGCATGTTTACTGCAGAAATAAACATGTTTACTGCAGATATGAGAATGTTTACAGCAGGAATAAACATGTTTACTGCAGAAATAAACATGTTTACAGCAGATATGAGCATGTCTACTGCAGGAATAAACATGTTTACTGCAGAAATAAACACGTTTACAGCAGATATGAGCATGTTTACTGCAGATATGAGCATGTTTACTGCAGAAATAAACATGTTTACTGCAGATATGAGCATGTTTACTGCAGATATGAGCATGTTTATAGCAGATATGAGCATGTTTACAGCAGGAATAAACATGTTTACTGCAGAAATAAACATGTTTACAGCAGATATGAGCATGTCTACTGCAGGAATAAACATGTTTACAGCAGGAATAAACATGTTTACTGCAGAAATAAACATGTTTACAGCAGATATGAGCATGTCTACTGCAGGAATAAACATGTTTACAGCAGAAATAAACACGTTTACAGCAGGAATAAACATGTTTACAGCAGAAATAAACACGTTTACAGCGGAAATAAACACATTTACGGCAGAATAAACACGTTTACAGCAGAAATAAACATGTTTGCAGCAGAAATAAACACGGGTACAGCAGATATAAACATTATTTACCGCAGAAATAAACACGTTTACAGCAGAAATAAACATGTTTACAGCAGAAATAAACATGTTTACAGCAGAAATAAACATGTTTACAGCAGATATAAACACATTTACAGCAGAAATAAACACGTTTACAGCGGAAATAAACACATTTACGGCAGAATAAACACGTTTACAGCAGAAATAAACATGTTTGCAGCAGAAATAAACACGGGTACAGCAGATATAAACATTATTTACCGCAGAAATAAACACGTTTACAGCGGAAATAAACATGTTTACAGCAGAAATAAACATGTTTACAGCAGATATAAACACGTTTACAGCAGATATAAACACGTTTACAGCGGAAATACACATTTACAGCAGAATAAACACGTTTACAGCAGAAATAAACATGTTTACAGCAGATATAAACACATTTACGGCAGAATAAACACGTTTACAGCAGAAATAAACATGTTTACAGCAGAAATAAACATGTTTACAGCAGATATAAACACGTTTACAGCAGATATAAACACGTTTACAGCGGAAATAAACACATTTACAGCAGAATAAACACGTTTACAGCAGATATAAACATGTTTACAGCAGATATAAACATGTTTACCGCAGAAATAAACATGTTTACAGCAAAAATAAACACGTTTACAGCGGAAATAAACACATTTACGGCAGAATAAACACGTTTACAGCAGAAAACAACACGTTTACAGCAGATATAAGCATGTTTACAGCAGAAATAAACACGTTTACAGCAAAAATAAATACGAGTACAGCAAAATAAACATGTTTACAGCAGAAATAAACACGTTTACAGCAGGAATAAACATGTTTACAGCAGAATTAACACGTTTACAGCAGATATAAACATGTTTACAGTAGATATGAGCATGTTTACAGCAGGAATAAACATGTTTACAGCAGAAATAAACACGTTTACAGCAGGAATAAACACGTTTACAGCAGGAATAAACATGTTTACAGCAGAAATAAACACGTTTACAGCGGAAATAAACACATTTACAGCAGAATAAACACGTTTACAGCAGAAATAAACATGTTTACAGCAGATATAAACACGTTTACATCGGAAATAAACACATTTACGGCAGAATAAACACGTTTACAGCAGAAATAAACACGTTTGCAGCAGATATAAACATGTTTACAGCAGATATAAACATGTTTACCGCAGAAATAAACATGTTTACAGCAAAAATAAACACGTTTACAGCGGAAATAAACACATTTACGGCAGAATAAACACGTTTACAGCAGAAATAAACGTGTTTACAGCAGAAATAAACATGTTTGCAGCAGAAATAAACACGGGTACAGCAGATATAAACATTATTTACCGCAGAAATAAACACGTTTACAGCGGAAATAAACACATTTACGGCAGAATAAACACGTTTACAGCAGAAATAAACATGTTTACCGCAGAAATAAACACATTTACAGCAGAAATAAACGTGTTTACAGCAGAAATAAACATGTTTGCAGCAGAAATAAACATGTTTACAGCAGATATAAACATGTTTACCGCAGAAATAAACACGTTTACAGCAGAAATAAACGTGTTTACAGCAGAAATAAACGTGTTTACAGCAGAAATAAACATGTTTGCAGCAGAAATAAACACGGGTACAGCAGATATAAACATTATTTACCGCAGAAATAAACACGTTTACAGCGGAAATAAACACATTTACGGCAGAATAAACACGTTTACAGCAGAAATCAACACGTTTACAGCAGATATAAACATGTTTACAGCAGATATAAACATGTTTACAGCATAAATAAATACGAGTACAGCAGAATAAACATGTTTACAGCAGAAATAAACACGTTTACAGCAGATATAAACATTATTTACCGCAGAAATAAACACGTTTACAGCGGAAATAAACACATTTACGGCAGAATAAACACGTTTACAGCAGAAATCAACACGTTTACAGCAGATATAAACATGTTTACAGCAGATATAAACATGTTTACAGCATAAATAAATACGAGTACAGCAGAATAAACATGTTTACAGCAGAAATAAACACGTTTACAGCAGATATAAACATGTTTACAGCAGATATGAGCATGTTTACAGCAGGAATAAACATGTTTACAGCAGAAATAAACACGTTTACAGCAGGAATAAACACGTTTACAGCAGGAATAAACATGTTTGCAGCAGAAATAAACACGTTTACAGCAGATATAAACATGTTTACAGCAGAAATAAATATGTTTACAGCAGGAATAAACATGTTTACAGCAGAAATAAATATGTTTACAGCAGAAATAAACACGTTTACAGCAGATATAAACATGTTTGCAGCAGATATAAACATGTTTACAGCAGATATAAACATGTTTACAGCAGGAATAAACATGTTTACAGCAGAAATAAATATGTTTACAGCAGATATAAACACGTTTACAGCAGAAATAAACACGTTTGCAGCAGATATAAACATGTTTACAGCAGATATAAACATGTTTACCGCAGAAATAAACATGTTTACAGCAAAAATAAATACGAGTACAGCAGAATAAACATGTTTACAGCAGATATAAACATGTTTACAGCAGGAATAAACATGTTTACAGCAGAATAAACATGTTTACAGACTGCTTCAAACATCATTTTAGGTTTAACAGGTCAGGTTTACCTTCATATCAACTGTGGGGGGTGAATTTTTTTAGCCTCATCCGTTTAGATGTTGTTTAATCTTGAAATCACACATTATTGGGGGCGTGTGCTTTTGATTGACAGGCGGCCTGCAGGCCGGTGGCTAACCGCTAGCTCCTTGTTAGCTCTCAGTCTGCAGCAGAGCAGCAACATGGTGGTTTTAGCAGCTAACAGTCCAAACATGTCTGACCTTTACCCGCTCAGGAGGCTAATCTTCGTTAGCTCCCGTTAGCTTCCCGCAGGTTTTCCATGTCCCTGCTCTAACACACCAACTCAAATTTAACAGATCCAACAGCCAATCAGAGCTCATTAACTTGTGGTGGAGCACGGACACGTGGAACACGTGCTGGATGCCGCCCTCGTAGGTCCGAACTGGTTTAGAGTTAGCTGGGTTAGCATTTAGCCCAGAGTACGTCAGACTGCCGGCTGCAGCTGTCAGGAGGAACCGGAGCCCAGAGTAACGGCCTCCGACCCACTCCGCTTCTTTCTTTCAGCTTCCAAACCAAAATATACGTTCGACTTCTCTGAGGAGGAGGAGGAGGAGGAGGCAGACGAAGAGGAGAACGGAGACGAGGACGCGGCCTCCTCTCCGCTGAGGTCGTTCAAAGACGGCTTCATTTTCTCCGACACCAAGGCCCAGTACAACGACCGGAACGACGAGGACGAAGACAACGAAGTGTCCTTCTCCCCGCCCACACAGAAGAGCACGTAAGCGTCCCGACCGTCCGACCCGGTTTGTTGCTGCTGCGCTGGACTGGACCCGCTCCGGTTCACGTGTTTCTGCTGTCGCCCCGAAGGTCTGCAGCCGCCAAGAAGAAGGAGACGGCCGGCATCTTCTCCTCCAAGCCCGCCTTCTCCGAGAAGAGCAACGACAGCGGTGAGTGTCCCTGCTGCTGCACAGGTCCTGGTTCTGGACCCGGCCCGGAGCCGGCCCAGAGCCGGCCCAGAGCCGGCCCAGAGCCGGTCCAGAGCCGGTCCAGAGCCGGCCCGGAGCCGGTCCAGACCCAGAACGCCAGCATGTTCTCCTCCAAGCCCGCCTTCTCCGAGAAGAGCAACGACAGCGGTGAGTGTCCCTGCTGCTGCACGGGTCCTGGGTCTGGACCCGGCCCGGACCCGGCCCAGAGCCGGTCCAGAGCCGGTCCAGACCCAGAACGCCAGCATGTTCTCCTCCAAGCCCGCCTTCTCCGAGAAGAGCAACGACAGCGGTGAGTGTCCCTGCTGCTGCACGGGTCCTGGGTCTGGACCCGGCCCGGACCCGGCCCGGACCCGGTCCAGAGCCGGTCCAGAGCCGGTCCAGACCCAGAACGCCGGCATCTTCTCCTCCAAGCCCGCCTTCTCCGAGAAGAGCAACGACAGCGGTGAGTGTCCCTGCTGCTGCACGGGTCCTGGGTCTGGACCCGGCCCGGAGCCGAAAGGGCACACCTAGAGCCCTATGAAAGCTCGTAGATGGACCAGCAAGGTTCTGGTCCGGCTGCTGACCTCTGGTCTCATAGACGGAAGGTTCTGGTCCGGCTGCTGACCTCTGGTCTCATAAACGGAAGGTTCTGGTCCGGCTGCTGACCTCTGGTCTCATAGACGGAAGGTTCTGGTCCGGCTGCTGACCTCTGGTCTCATAGACGGACCAGGAAGGTTCTGGTCCGGCTGCTGATCTCTGGTCTCGCAGACGGACCAGGAAGGTTCTGGTCCGGCTGCTGACCTCTGGTCTCGTAGACGGAAGGTTCTGGTCCGGCTGCTGAACTCTGGTCTCGTAGACGGAAGGTTCTGGTCCGGCTGCTGACCTCTGGTCTCGTAGACGGAAGGTTCTGGTCCGGCTGCTGACCTCTGGTCTCATAGACGGAAGGTTCTGGTCCGGCTGCTGACCTCTGGTCTCATAGACGGAAGGTTCTGGTCCGGCTGCTGACCTCTGTCTTGTCTCGGTCTCGTAGACGGACCAGGAAGGTTCTGGTCCGGCTGCTGACCTCTGGTCTCATAGACGGAAGGTTCTGGTCCGGCTGCTGACCTCTGGTCTCGTAGACGGAAGGTTCTGGTCCGGCTGCTGAACTCTGGTCTCGTAGACGGAAGGTTCTGGTCCGGCTGCTGACCTCTGGTCTCGTAGACGGAAGGTTCTGGTCCGGCTGCTGAACTCTGGTCTCGTAGACGGACCAGGAAGGTTCTGGTCCGGCTGCTGACCTCTGGTCTCGTAGACGGACCAGGAAGGTTCTGGTCCGGCTGCTGACCTCTGGTCTCATAGACGGAAGGTTCTGGTCCGGCTGCTGACCTCTGGTCTCGTAGACGGAAGGTTCTGGTCCGGCTGCTGACCTCTGGTCTCGTAGACGGACCAGGAAGGTTCTGGTCCGGCTGCTGACCTCTGGTCTCGCAGACGGAAGGTTCTGGTCCGGCTGCTGACCTCTGGTCTCGCTGACGGACCAGGAAGGTTCTGGTCCGGCTGCTGACCTCTGGTCTCGTAGACGGAAGGTTCTGGTCCGGCTGCTGACCTCTGGTCTCGTAGACGGACCAGGAAGGTTCTGGTCCGGCTGCTGACCTCTGGTCTCATAGACGGAAGGTTCTGGTCCGGCTGCTGACCTTTGGTCTCGTAGACGGAAGGTTCTGGTCCGGCTGCTGACCTCTGGTCTCGCAGACGGACCAGGAAGGTTCTGGTCCGTCTGCTGATCTCTGGTCTCGCAGACGGAAGGTTCTGGTCCGGCTGCTGACCTCTGGTCTCGCAGACGGACCAGGAAGGTTCTGGTCCGGCTGCTGACCTCTGGTCTCGCAGACGGACCAGGAAGGTTCTGGTCCGTCTGCTGATCTCTGGTCTCGCAGACGGAAGGTTCTGGTCCGGCTGCTGACCTCTGGTCTCGCAGACGGAAGGTTCTGGTCCGGCTGCTGACCTCTGTCTTGTCTCGGTGTCGTAGACGGACCAGGAAGGTTCTGGTCCGTCTGCTGATCTCTGGTCTCGCAGACGGAAGGTTCTGGTCCGGCTGCTGACCTCTGTCTTGTCTCGGTGTCGTAGACGGACCAGGAAGGTTCTGGTCCGGCTGCTGACCTCTGGTCTCATAGATGGAAGGTTCTGGTCCGGCTGCTGACCTCTGGTCTCATAGACGGAAGGTTCTGGTCCGGCTGCTGACCTCTGGTCTCGTAGACGGAAGGTTCTGGTCCGGCTGCTGACCTCTGGTCTCATAGACGGAAGGTTCTGGTCCGGCTGCTGACCTCTGGTCTCATAGACGGAAGGTTCTGGTCCGGCTGCTGATCTCTGGTCTCGTAGACGGAAGGTTCTGGTCCGGCTGCTGACCTCTGGTCTCGCAGACGGAAGGTTCTGGTCCGGCTGCTGACCTCTGGTCTCGTAGACGGAAGGTTCTGGTCCGGCTGCTGACCTCTGGTCTCGTAGACGGAAGGTTCTGGTCCGGCTGCTGACCTCTGGTCTCGCAGACGGACCAGGAAGGTTCTGGTCCGTCTGCTGATCTCTGGTCTCGTAGACGGAAGGTTCTGGTCCGGCTGCTGACCTCTGGTCTCATAGACGGAAGGTTCTGGTCCGGCTGCTGACCTTTGGTCTCGTAGACGGAAGGTTCTGGTCCGGCTGCTGACCTCTGGTCTCATAGACGGAAGGTTCTGGTCCGGCTGCTGACCTCTGGTCTCGCAGACGGACCAGGAAGGTTCTGGTCCGTCTGCTGATCTCTGGTCTCGTAGACGGAAGGTTCTGGTCCGGCTGCTGACCTCTGGTCTCATAGACGGAAGGTTCTGGTCCGGCTGCTGACCTCTGGTCTCGCAGACGGACCAGGAAGGTTCTGGTCCGTCTGCTGATCTCTGGTCTCGTAGACGGACCAGGAAGGTTCTGGTCCGGCTGCTGACCTCTGGTCTCGTAGACGGAAGGTTCTGGTCCGGCTGCTGACCTCTGTCTTGTCTCGGTCTCGTAGACGGAAGGTTCTGGTCCGGCTGCTGACCTCTGGTCTTGTAGACGGAAGGTTCTGGTCCGGCTGCTGACCTCTGGTCTTGTAGACGGAAGGTTCTGGTCCGGCTGCTGACCTCTGTCTTGTCTCGGTCTCGTAGACGGAAGGTTCTGGTCCGGCTGCTGACCTCTGTCTTGTCTCGGTCTCGTAGACGGAAGGTTCTGGTCCGGCTGCTGACCTCTGTCTTGTCTCGGTCTCGTAGACGGAAGGTTCTGGTCCGGCTGCTGACCTCTGGTCTCGCAGACGGAAGGTTCTGGTCCGGCTGCTGACCTCTGGTCTCGCAGACGGAAGGTTCTGGTCCGGCTGCTGACCTCTGTCTTGTCTCGGTCTCGTAGACGGACCAGGAAGGTTCTGGTCCGGCTGCTGACCTCTGGTCTCGTAGACGGAAGGTTCTGGTCCGGCTGCTGACCTCTGTCTTGTCTCGGTCTCGTAGACGGACCAGGAAGGTTCTGGTCCGGCTGCTGACCTCTGTCTTGTCTCGGTCTCGTAGACGGCTCCAAGTCGGACAGTGAGGATGACGATGGTCCCGTCTTCTCCACGTACTCCAGCAGCGCCGCCTTTGACAAACTGTCGGCAGCAAAGAAAGGTGAGGTGTCCGTTCGTCCAGCAGAGGGCGCCGTACGGACGCTCCGGTCCTGACCAGCCGCTTTTATCCGTCTGCAGCAGCCAAGAAGACGTCCGATGCAGCTTCCAAACCCAAGAAACCACCAGCACCAAAAGCCAAGAAGCCCGATAAATCCATCTGGGACTCGGACTCGGACTCCGGCTCCAAGAAACCAGCAGCAGCCCTCAAAGGTGAGACTCCGCCTCCTCGCAAAGACGCGCCAGCAGCTGGAGCCGCGCTGGAAGTTCCCACGTCTGCTGTTGCTGTTGCAGGAAAAGGCCGAGGGAAGAAGAGGAAGGGCTCCGGGTCTGAGGATGAGTACAGCCCCATGAAGAAGGCGGCCAAGCCCGTCGGCAGGGTGAGTTTCAGCCTCTGCAGACAAAAACTCCCGAGCGTCCTGCACACGTCCGAAAATACGAAACCGCCAATAAACCAGAGAAAAACCAAAACCATTTCCAAGCAGATGCATCTGATGTCTGAAGTTACGTCAGCGTGTCGGGAA
>JALJCO010012037.1:0-35000 GCA_023101725.1 Atherinomorus stipes | reverse complement strand
CGGGGACGGGGACAGGGACAGGGACGGGGACGGGGACGTGGTCAGAGACGGATCCAGACCCAGTCCATGAAGCTGAAAGTAAACCATGAAATGTCCGAGCGTCTGCTGGTCCGAGTGCTTTCTGCTGGGGACGGGGACAGGGACGGGGACGCGGTCAGAGACGGATCCAGACCCAGTCCATGAAGCTGAAAGTAAACCATGAAATGTCCGAGCGTCTGCTGGTCCGAGTGCTTTCTGCTGGGGACGGGGACAGGGACAGGGACGGGGACGCGGTCAGAGACGGATCCAGACCCAGTCCATGAAGCTGAAGGTAAACCATGAAATGTCCGAGCGTCTGCTGGTCCGAGTGCTTTCTGCTGGGGACGGGGACAGGGACGGGGACAGGGACGGGGACGCGGTCAGAGACGGATCCAGACCCGGTCCATGAAGCTGAAAGTAAACCATGAAATGTCCGAGCGTCTGCTGGTCCGAGTGCTTTCTGCTGGGGACGGGGACAGGGACAGGGACGGGGACGCGGTCAGAGACGGATCCAGACCCGGTGCGAGTCTTTTCTGAGCGGGACGGGGACGCGGTCAGAGACGGATCCAGACCCGGTCCATGAAGCTGAAAGTAAACCATGAAATGTCCGAGCGTCTGCTGGTCCGAATGCTTTCTGCTGGGGACGGGGACAGGGACGGGGACGCGGTCAGAGACGGATCCAGACCTGGTCCATGAAGCTGAAAGTGTTGTGGATAAAATGTTTCCCCAAGAAAGGATGAGAAAGGCTGAGTAGGGTCTGGTGATAGAAGGTCAACACCTCAGGTTTATTAACACAACAGTGACAGAGTTCATCCTAGACAGAGGTAGAAGACCTCGTTTCACGCTTGATTCCAATATATAGAGAGCAGAGACAAAGGCTCGGATTAGATCAAAACCATATAAGACAACTAACTAAACATAGACACACTGTTGCCCGTATCAGATTTAAATGTCATGGCTATATTATCTTAAGCCCTTCTGACTCTGGTAAACACCCCCTGCTTCCCTGTCACCTCTAAGTGACAGGGACTGTTAATATTGTAGTTTATAAGGATTGGGAAATCCACCACATTCCCCCCTCATTAGGATTTAATCCTAATCAAAAAGAAGATCAACTACACACTCAAGGTAAAACAGCATCGGCATAATATAACATTGTCACAACATAACAATAGCAGCACATCAGATGAGACGACCCCCGCCGACGATGAAGAGGAAGGCTGGTGAGGAGGACTCGGTCGGTGACGACTCTTGTCGATGTCCTGTGTAGAGCAGGGATGATGCACAGGCCAAAACACGACGACCAACCGCAACTAACCACCAACACCCCCCCAGGTCCCTTCCACAAGAGAACCTGAACAACCGGCAGCCCGCAGCACGTGTACGCAAACCCCTTAAGATGATCCAAAACCAGAAGCAGCAGCACACGCGCAAAATCACCGCTAGACGGCACGCACCGGACAACAACCACCACTAGGACCATCAAACAACGGCATTGACCGAGGAGGCAAGCAATACCCCTGGCCAAGCATAAACGGGCCCCCCATGAGCCCACTTAAATCAACAAAACCCTGTGGATTGAACCATTTAAGAGGAGTAGGTTTAAGTAGAATACACGACCATCAAAATTATATTTCCCTAGTTACACCAAAGTAAATTAACCTATATTTACCAAACCCATTGCAAGGTAGCACCATTAACCTCAACACGTTAGGGTAAAATCAACGTAGATCCAACTAAATACATATATACATGTGCAAAACCAACCCCAAATCATCGTGTTTCCTAACCTCACAAAAATTAGATAAGGAACCAGAACCAGGTACCAGAACTACCCATCCAAAAGACAGGAGTGACTACAACTGAACAACCGACAGGCTACAACCGAACAACTGACAGGCTACAACTGAACCCCAGAGACTACTGAGCGCCGATGCCGAAGAAAACCCGATTGAATGGTCAACGGTGGCAGTCATGAACCCACAGAACGACCCACACCCAACGCTCATGACCCAAAGAACGGCAACCGACGTCCTGAGCAGAGACAACCCCCCGGCCGGCGTACAAGATGACGCACCCTTATGGCCTAAGCCCCTTGTAGCTAACACGTGGCAACATAACCAACAAGGAATCCCCAAAAAGGTAAAAGACCCCTAGAGATCGCCGTCGGCCGCCCCCGGATACCCAAAGGCACCGTATTTTAGCGTGACCGGATGTAAGGTGCTCCAATACTTTAATGCTCAGCCCATTATACATGGCTGCGTGCCTACTGGGACGAGAAAATGAGGGCAGACCAAAACGAGACCAAACGGGTCTCTCCCCCCCTCTGATCCAAGATCAGAACATTACCCCCAAAAACCCAGCAAACAAGGACGCAAGCCAACACCACCCCGCACCACTGACCAGACGTGCCCAACCCGAACACCCGCACGGGCCAGCCACAAGGCCGCACCAACCGGACCACCACATGCCGATGGCCACACCCCCAAGGTGGAAGCAACAGGGAACCATCCCAACCCGGCCGAACAGGCAAACGCGAACCACCCCCCACCGGGCCAGCCGACAGACACCGGCAACGGACCAGCAACCCCCAGAACGCGTCCCCCCCTTCCAACTGTGATCGACGGGACGCACATGGCAACGCAACCCAACCAACAGAACCTGCCTAATAGGCCACACAGTCCCAACCGCGCACGACAAGGCGTAGGGGACGACACGACGCACACAAGCGGGGCAACAGAGAACCATCGGGACGAGGGGACCGACACTGCAGCACGAAAGAAAGGGACGGACAAATGTGCACATCCCTGCTCCTCTGGACACTCCCAGTTGATCCGGACGGCCGTAGATCTTCATCCATGGCGGTGCCACACGGGGAGCTCCAACGACGACAGCCCAGGAGAGCAGCCACACCAGACGACCCATCACCACACACTCCTGGAACCAGGCGGTGCACCACCCCGACGGTGAGGAAGCGCCGCACAGCAGCGAAGAACTTGAAGGACTTACAGCGCTGGCAGAGAAGACGACCAGCCAAACGGGATCGTCCAAGAAGAGAAGGCGAGCGGACAGCGAGGGAACAGCGAGGGAAAGCTGAGAAAAGGACCCACGATGGCTGAGTCCCGCCTGCCGGGGGCCTGAGGACACACATGTGTCATTCTCCCCAGTTCCCTCTGGAGGACAAAGGAGAAGAAGTGGACAGCCCTCCCCTGGTGTCTGGAGTGGCCAAGACAGAGCCCCGTCCAAAGGGCCAGATGCTGACAGCAACATCCAGGCTCCAGATCTCTTCTGGTAGACCAGCAAAAGCAAAAGGATGGATCCCTACGGAAGTACGTAGACATGGCCGTAGAAGCGTTCCCGCATCCTCAACCATTCCTCCTCCCTCTACCGGACCTGGTATGAAGTCAATGAATGCAGCAGCCCTCAACACGGGCCAAGGAATCCATCAGCAAAGACCCATGAAGCGGTCGACCAAGGTGACATAAAGAGAAGAAACCTAAAGGACAAGATGGCAGCCATGAGAAAGACCCACGCAGCCAACAGCACGCCGCTGGCGACGAAGACCAGCATCCAAAGCAGAGGCGAGAGCGATGAAGAACATGCGCCCTAAGAAGGTATAGGCTATAAAGGAACAGAAGGACAAGAAATGAGGCAGAGCGCCCAAGATGCAGCTGCAAGTCCGTCCACAGCTCTGCAAAGGGCCAAGGTAGGCACGAGCAGAACCAGGCAAAAGGGAGAAAGGACTTCTTCCAACGATCCTCTGACACCTGCAGTCCTGCAGGCCAGATGAAATGACCCCCCAACAACTGATGTCGGCCGACAGGAGGGACATAGAGACCCCATAGAGGCCCAGAAATGGCAGACCCGGGGAGACCCAAGAGCAGACCTCAGGCGAGGAAGAGAGCCGGGGCATACATGAAGACAACCTGCGTCCAAAACCAGGTGACAGGTACAGACGCAAGGCTCAGCCCCAGAAGTAAGGCCAGATGACATTGCACGTGGGCGCAGCGTGGGCACGCTGTAAGATGAAGGAAGGAAGACGGAAAAGCCACAACGTGGCGGACATCACTGGAGCCAAGGAATATCCAAAACGGTACCCTCTAACTGGAAGTTGCACTCCCGCTGCAACCTGGTCGGTTTGAGGAACCACAGACGGATATGACGTCGCTCCACCGACAAACAAGGCGAGACTCCATGGACAAGGATGAACCGAACCAAGTCAAGAATCCCTGAACAGGGTCCGCACTCTCAGGCAGGAAGGAGATGAAGAAAGACAAAGAAGGCTGGAAGCAAGTCAAGAATGTAGGACACGGGGTTAGCGTAGTATATTAGCAACATACACACACACTGCTATGTTAGCATCATCAATAATGGCATAGGCCACATCAGCATTGACCCAAGTTAGCACATTCCTCCTCTGAGTCCAGCACTACGCCACCCAGCATGACAACTCCACTCCAACCCCGGGCAAGCTGAATCCACCCCAAAACCCATTTAAACTGGAAGCCCCCAAAATAAGTAATATTAAGTGATGCATGAAAACCTGAGTGTACTTCACTTCAACATTTAAGCTCAGCCTACAAGGAAAATTATAGTTTCACCAATGGAAGTGACTAAGTAGAACCTACTTAAATGGTTCTAGTTCATAGAACTACTGTATTATGAAACATAATAAACGTCACAAGGCCATAAGCTGATGAAGCGGAGGACAATTCATCGATTCCTTCCACATAGCACAGATGGGATGCCACACCCAACTTATCCCCCCTATGTTGTGGCATTACTACAAGGACAAGTGCATTCCACTCAAGGTTATCAAAGAGCTGCAGTAAAACCTGACAGCAACAGTAAGTTGGAGATCAATTGATCTTAATGTCAGACCAGCGAAGTTTCTGCCATGATGCAGCAGCTGCTGGATAATGCACTCATGTGATGTATCAATGACTGTAACCCATCTAACGTAGTTTTTAGCAAATAGTTCAAATAAAACCAAAATTCGGGCCGAGAGTGTGTTGCCACCCATGGAAAGGTGCTTCCAGATGTGGGGGAGGTGAACCTAGGGGCTACACAAGGGTTATCATGATATAACAAGGGTTGCCCAGTGTTAATGCAGCATCCCGGTTGCCGTGGCCCTGCAAGCAAGCAACTGCAGAGGCGCACACGAGCATACCCCAGTAGAGGGCCCCCCCACACGTTAGCGCTACATAGTACAAGCAACATGACAGGTCCTGATCAGGTGTGAGGGGAGCAGCCAGTAAATTAATCAGCAAACAAGCAGTGAGATTTGGACGCATGTCAGCTGGCAAGCTCAGTCACACACACCATGCATCCTGTCCCCTCCTATGCACACTCAATGATAATACTACCCCCCCAGAACGAAGATCTGGATACCATTAATCCAAAATCCTGAAATCCTGTACTGCTGGACTTATTGCAAACCTAACTAAAGAACTAAAGCGACTAAAATTTTACAGAAACATTCTTCGTTGTAGTCATTAAAGAGTAAGGTAAATTAATGTGAAACTAATTTATAAGTTCATCTTAGCCTTATATTAATTAAGTAAATTAATATAATACATAAGCCTTTGGGATGATTTGAAATCTATTTACATCTAACCCGTGTACAGTTCCCAACTGGTTTTACTCCAAATGATTCCCTGACGCTTTTAAATGGCACGACAACCACCTATAATTTACTGAAAGGAAATCCCCCAAACCTGAACCTAACCCTGAAACTAATAAAACCAAACTAAAACTAACCCTTGGCCAACAATAGAACCAGTAAAACCAGCACATCAGTTACATTTAAACTGACTAAAATGAACTAAATTGAAAAACAAAAAGTCACCCCAAAATAAAACAAAACCTAAACTGGGAGTGTTGAGCTTTAAGTATTAAGTTGCCTTTTTTCCTGCAATCCAACCTTCCCCAATTCCTCTGGATATTTAGTTATTTGCGCATTCGCCTATTTCTGTATTTACCAATCGTGTCCTGGATAACTGAATAATGCCTGCTGAGTGAAGGCAACCGGATGTCAGACCGGAGGAGTAAATTTGAAGTTGATATGGATAAACAGACAGGTAGACAGATAGATAGATAGATAGAAGATAGATAGATAGATAGATAGATAGATAGATAGATCTTTCACAAGAGAAATTCAGATAACCCCAAAGCAAAGATTCTCATCGCCGTCTAGTCCCCAACAACCCATCTCCGACCCAACCTGGTTAGTGACGATACCGTAGTTAGGGCATATGTTGCATACTTAATCAAATGAGGTGTCCCTCGACCTAATCTCATGCAGAGCACCATTTTTGTGTGAATGTCACACTGTCCCCAGCAAATTAAGGGTGCAGTGTGTAAGCATCCTGGTACAGCGGGGGTACAGTGTCTTCTGGAGGCCAGAACTCTAACAGACACTGGAGTAAATATTTCCTCCAGCTGGTGGGACCTGTGGTCTCGGCGTAATTACAGATATACCACTGGAAATCCCCACAACGTCTGTAAGGGCAATACTCAACAGCACCACAGCTCCTTTAACAAAGCTGGCACACAGGCACGCGGTCCAGAAGTCTTACTGTACACCGGTGTAGATTCCCTGCGAGTATACTCGAACCGGTCTGAAAGGAAAGCACACAACAGCTAATTTAACATAGCAGTCATGCATCAGTGGAGACACGGTCCCAGGTCTTATACCACATCTTCCTGTATGCGACCTTGGATTGGTTACACACTGTACCTTTAATCTTCATCCCCCCTTTACCACAGGAGGTCCTGTCATAAGTCGGTCAGACAAACCTGGACAGAAGACAGTAGCACGTTAGACCAGCAAGACAAGGTTAGACAACAGAATTATAGCTATTCATCCCTACCTTCCTGTTTGCAACTAACCCCCTCCCTTTATCGGCCTCTGCTAATAAATTTAAATACAACTGAGGAGAAGGAGTCAACTAGTCTATTATTAGAGACAGCCTCCCCTGAGCTGGCATAAAATGAGATTTTATTGACAATAAGACTCTCAAGGACAGGTGTATGCAGACTCAGAGACATGTGAACCGAACCCACGCCTCGGTCACGAGTGTGACCTTTACATTTAACTTACAGATTGGGGGGGGGGGGGAGACGAGAGCCACTGGATTTACTCACGCTCACTTTGTGTGAGAGTCATACCTGGCCCCGGTCCTGGGACAATCTGGAGAGATAGAATTCACATGTCAGTGAGTCGCCATTATGATGGAATCCAGCAACGTTCAGTGATCATTGTGCTCTCCCGGGATCTGCTCCAAGGAAATGCAGGAGGTAATAAGATTGTTTCCACTAGGCATCAGTACATTTTATCACAATTCGGACTGTTTCAGGAATCTAAGATATGTATCTAAAGCAAGCGTTCTTCCTTGCAGTGAGCGTGTACATATAAGGACATGCAGTGTCTCCTAATTACCCCCCAAACAGTCAGAAATGCGATTACACTTTCACCGATCACATCACCGCGTTTCATGACTCATGAATCAGAAAAATCTGAAGTTGGCGTTTCTGAGGTGAGGATCCATTTCCTGAGTCTGGAAGGCCGCCAGATTAAGTCAGGTGGTGTAATCAACCTTTGATTCTAAGCCAATGACCCCTCCCTTTTTAATAATCTAAGTCGGTTGTCAACCAGTCAGGTGTTCGTGGGCCCTTTCGTGCCTTGCTTTCACTGCCCACCCCCCTTTATTCCAGCCGGCCACTGCCACCACGTGGGCTGGAATGAAAAAGCTCTAGGGTTTCCTTGCCCCCCCCCCCCCCCTCAGACATGTCATGAGCTGGTCACCAGTAACTTGTCTGTTACTCACAGGTGCCCCAGCATTAAGAGATTTTAGGTCCCGGGGGAGTCGGGCTGCGTTTGCAGAGCGTTGAAAAGGGGGCGGACAGAATCGGCACCGGTACTTGTTACAGTCAGTCAGTCAGGGGTCGTAACTAACTTCCTGATGGCTGAACCGAGCCAGGACCTGGATTCCCCACTCTGAGAAAACCAGAACAGAAATAGTTATTAGAGACAACTCAGAACACAAGGACTTAAATCTGACAAGTCCCTCATAAATCATGAGATGAAAATATAACAATGTGACATTTTCTCCCTGGGACAATGAATAACTAACAAGTAGATATTAACATTAGCAGGCATCAACATTCAGTTTAGTTTCATTTTGTTCAAAGGCTCTGCCAGTGAGTGCACTGACTTACAGTCTGAGTATTCCTTCCCCGCCCCTTCCAGGCAGCAGGGGGTCCACAACTTACATGCATACCTTACATGCATTTCCATGGAGGCACCGTGAGTGAGTCACATGATCACTATTTTATTGTTTTTATTATGTTATTTTATGAACTTCTTTTTATGCATTTATTTATCCATTTATGTATTTATTTTTGAGCATGGATCTGCACTCTCCTATTTTAATCCTATGCTATGTCACTCCCCCCCCCCCCCCCAGGGACTCAAATGCTCCTGGCCTCTGAAGAGGGGCTGCACACAGAAGACGCACACACATGAGACACACAAATTGTGTAACGAGACCCAACATTTATTAATAGACTTCACACAGAGAGCTCTCTTCATTCACACACACACACAGAAAGGTCAGTCAGAGAGTCGGTCCGTCGGTCTGTTGGAGCATTTTCTGATGTAACCTCTATTTCTGACCATCATTTTGGTCCAGGGATATTTGGCAGCGGAGTGGTTCCAGTTAGGCTTTCAGATGACTTGTGGCCGAATTTCAGCCGAGTCAGGTGAGCCAGGGCGGACCGCTGCACAGAATCCCCATATTTCCCCACCTCCTAAGGCGTGGGAGTATGTGAATAGAGGTGGGCGTTATTTACCATTGTTTTAACAAGTGAGACAGAGTGAATAGTTAGTAAGGGCCCTGCATGCATGAAGGATTTCTCATCATTACAATAGACACAAAATATAACCTTGATTCACACACACATACAGTAAGCAGCTAGAACCTCGAGCAGCACACACATATTCAAACATCCATCATGACTGGTTTTTAATAAATAAGGGCTACCAATCCATGGATTAGGCCTACAGTGTGACTTTTTCGGATACCCAATTCAGTCAGCTGACAGTTTGATTGTGTTTTTTTTTTTTTTTTTTTTTTTTTTTAAACATTCCTTCTAGGTTTTACTCTTTAGCTGTTTTCTTAAGTTGCAACAGTAATTTCACTGGCATGCCAAGAAAGAGAGTGCAAGATTCTTTTCCCTGGGATTTTCTCCGGCGCTCGGTCTCCCTGCCCATGAGAGACACGCGCCAGCAGAAGGCTCTTACTCAAGTTATTAATGTAAGGTTACAGTGCTTATTTATAGACGTCTTTTTTACAGCAGCTGTTTAAGTTTTCCAAGAGTTACGTAGTTTCTCCGGAGTTCAGGGAGAACTAAGATTACCACCCAAGTCCTGGCAAAGGACATGTAAACTCCACCTGAGGTCCGTAAAGAAAGGTTTCCCAGTCTTTGTAACTCACATCCAACACAGTTTATTCTAACTACACGGACCCCCGTCGTAACAACTCCGCAGGTCTCCTGAGAGGAAGGCTGCATTCTCCTCCTGGACGCGTCAGAAAGACGGCAACCGCCTTCCCTAATTACTACCTAATACACAACTAAACGCATCCTCCCGCCGCCTGTGCCGCTATGGGACAACAAGCCTGCATGTAAAAAAAATATATAAAAATTCTCTCTTCACAACTCTATAAGGTTACGACTTTGTTAGTTTCTCTTACTTCTGCTTCATCTTGCATCTCTTACTTTAAGTGCACTTTTACAGTTACTTTATCCTATATACTTTACTTTAAATGTACTTTAGCAAAAGCCTTTTAACCATTCTGTTAATCAAGACTTTATCAGCATAAGTTATCCTTAGCTTCTATTTTCCAATCAATATTCCAAATCAATATTCCTTGTGCGCACAAGATTTAAGTTCTACCACGAGACCCCACCAAACAGCTCTCTCTTTAAAGGTTCAAAGTGGGTAACCTACATCACTGGGCTCAACACGCAGATCCGTGGGCAGCCTACCTTCTTTGAGGTATTTTCGGGGGGCCGCGCTCGAACCCAGAGATGCAGGTCCAGAGTCCCGTCAATCTCCCGGCTGGCATCGCCAAATGTTGTGGATAAAATGTTTCCCCAATAAAGGATGAGAAAGGCTGAGTAGGGTCTGGTGATAGAAGGTCAACACCTCAGGTTTATTAACACAAAAGTGACAGAGTACATCCTAGACAGAGGTAGAAGACCCCGTTTCACGCTTGATGCCAATATATATAGAGCAGAGATCCCCCTTGGGACAAAGGCTCGGATTAGATCAAAACCATATAAGACAACTAACTAATCATAGACACACTATTGCCCATATCAGATTTAAATGTCATGGCTATATTATCTTAAGCCCTTCTGACTCTAGTAAACAACCACTGTTGTTTACTGTTAGTATTGTAGTTTATAAGGCTTGGGAAATCCACCACAAGAAAAACCATAAAATTTCCACCCTTCTCCGATTCGGCCGTCTTTTCTGTGGGGGGGGGGGGGGGGGGCGGGGAGAGAGAGGGACCAAACCCGGGCCGGGGCCTTTCTGATCGGGGGGGGGACGCGGTCAGAGACGAATACGGAGGAAGGACCCCTCTGGGGACACCCAAAGGAAACCCCCAACTATGAGAGTCTGAATTTGGACCAAGAAAAACAGGCCCCACTCGGGTCTTGGTTAAGGGCTTGGGTTTGTTGACCAGGATGAGGAAACCGAGTCCAGAGGTGATCCGGTCCGAGTGTGTCGCCCTCAGTCTGGGAACCGGGTCCTGCTGCTGGAGTCGGCTTCAGCTGGAGACTATGGTGGACATTTTATACCGTGTCCACGGTGACCGTGTCCATGGTTACCGTGTCCATGGTTACCGTGTCCATGGTGACCATGTCCATGGTGACGGTCACCGTGGACACAGTAACCATGGACACGGTCACCATGGACACTGTGTCTGTGAGACCTGCACGGGTCTGTGAGAGACCTGCACGGGTCTGTGAGAGACCTGCACGGGTCTGAGAGACCTGCACGGGTCTGTGAGAGACCTGCACGGGTCTGAGAGACCTGCACGGGTCTGTGAGACCTGCACGGGTCTGAGAGACCTGCACGGGTCTGTGAGAGACCTGCACGGGTCTGTGAGACCTGCACGGGTCTGAGAGACCTGCACGGGTCTGTGAGACCTGCACGGGTCTGAGAGACCTGCACGGGTCTGTGAGAGACCTGCACGGGTCTGAGAGACCTGCACGGGTCTGAGAGACCTGCACGGGTCTGTGAGACCTGCACGGGTCTGAGAGACCTGCACGGGTCTGTGAGAGACCTGCACGGGTCTGAGAGAGACCTGCACGGGTCTGTGAGAGACCTGCACGGGTCTGAGAGACCTGCACGGGTCTGAGAGACCTGCACCCTGATGACCCCACCGATGTTCTCCTGAAGGAAACGTCTCCCAGACCCGGATCAGTCCAGTTGTTCATGCATAATCATGGGAATATATGCAGACGACATAACATTGTATCGGTCAGACAGTAATGCAACTCGGCTTGAGTTTATTTTTAAATAAGGAGTTGGAGATGGTTAAGAAATGGATTACAGACAATAAGTTAATTATTAATACAAGTAAAACTAAATGTATGGTAATTGGGTCTAATTATCATCTTAAAATGTCACCAAAACTGTATTTAAACATCGGAAAAGATGTGATTCAGCAAGTGGAAGAATTTATGTTATTGGGGGTAATGGTAGATCACACACTGTCTTAGAAAAGCCAAGTTAATAATATGATTAGGAAAATGGGAATGATTAAACATTGTAGGGCAAATATTCCACAATGGCTAAGTAAAAGACTAATAATAATACAATCTATGGTACTGTCTCAAATGGATTATGGATTATTAATTTTGAATTTTTTGCAGACAGACATAATTATGGAACAAGACAGACAAGTACATGTCGGTGTGTCCTGCCTTCAGGCAGAACAAATCAGCCTAAGAGGACATTTTATTACAGAGGAACGGCTGAATGGAATGCATTACCAGGATTTTTGTTGTTGGAAAATGAAAGAAATTATTTTAAGAAGAAATTGAAACTGTTTTTGTTTATACAGTAGACAGAAAAACGAAAGCAGATGCATTTACTTTGCTGCTGTATGAATTAAAAAGTGAGTAATCTTGTTGATGTGGTCATTTGTGTCTGTAATGTTGGAGAAAGGGAAAATGAATATCAGGTGTTTGGTCTGAAAATTGTTATTAAGTGAGCTGTTGTTAAAGAAATGACTTGACGATGTGTGTGTGTGTGTGGGGGGGGGGGGGTTGTATGGGTGGAGGGGGGGGGGGGGGGAGAGAGTGTGGGTAATAGTGTAAAAATGTAAAATATGTAATGTGAAATTAGACCCCAGGAAGAATAGTAATTGTTGCTGCAATTACTAATGAGGATCTTAATAAAGAAAAGAACAGAAAGTCCCCTCCGGGACGGTCCGTGGTGGTGGGACCCAGACGAGCTGGACTGGATTCAGGTCTGATTCAGGTCTGGTGAACAGGCGGGTTCATGAGGCCGAGCTTGTCCTGCATCAGAAGGATCCAGGTCCCACTGCTGCTGCATCTAACGGCGGCTCTGAAGTTGCCATGGCGATACAGGTATCTGAGCTCCACTGATGGAGGCTTCATCATCCTCACCGCGGCCTGAAAGACCACCGGTCTCTGGTGGACAGAAAAACCTGCAGAGGTCATAAAAACCGTCCAAACGCTCCTGGAAGACAACGCGACCACAAGAGGACCAGGTCCCGTCAGACATCAGTGTGAGGACTTCATCCTGGTAGCACTCGATGGTCTCTGGCTCTACAGGCTCACTAAGGGGGGGGGGGGGGACCTGTTCTGGTGGCAGGAGGTCCTGGTCCTGGTCCAGGTCCTGGACCAGGACCAGGACCAGGACAGGTCAGCTTTTCTTTACAGGACCAACAAAGAGAAACAAACATCCATTTATACGACGTCTCACATTTGGAGCAACGAGAGCCGATGAGGAAGCTGAGGAGAACCGTGCGCACGCACACATGCACGCACACGCATGCGCGCATGCAGTTTTCTATCGCAGCTTTTTCTCATTTGTTTGTTTGTTTTTTTCCAACGCTTTGTCTGTTTATTTGTTGATCATCTTTTTTTTATTTATCTTTTATTCTTTATATTTTATGATTATGTTCGGAATAAATAAAAAATAAAATAAAATAAATAAAAAGGCAAACTCATAAACAGACCCGCAAACGTCTCATTAGTCTGCAGTTGCAGAACAACATTTATCATAATTATGTAAAAATGTCTCATATTTTGGCAAAATATAACGGCGGGAAAGAAGAGACATTGATGAAAGACATTTTTCTGAAGTGTCCTCGTGACGTCTCCTGATTAGAACAGGTGTGTTTTCCAATCAGCAGCTACCTGCAGGTCAGCTGCGCGCGCCCGAAGCTGCGTTTGGTTTTTCTGCGGGACGAAAGTGAAAAACGGAGAGTTGAACTTCCACAAGGAGCGAAACGTCATCGACGAAGGTCAGAAAAGTTTGTTTTCTGCAGGTTAACGAGGTTTCATGGAGATAAATGCTCCTGGAGGCTAAAATGTGCTGAGTCACTGAAAGCACGTTTTCCTTTTGTTTCCAGCAGCCGCAGTTTTAATTCTGGCTTTTTAAGTTTCGGCTCCTCCGAGAAAAAAACGAGAAAGTTTATCTCGTTTTAACGACTTAGAAAAAGTTGGAAAGATATTGACAGATTCGGACTTCGGGGATCAAAAACTCTGAGACGAAACGTTTGTGAAACACAAATGACACCCTTTCACGTCATAATAGCGCAGATTACTAAATACAAGAATAAAAACCGTTATTTTTTGAGAGAAACCGAGCTGGATGAATAACTTTGATCTCTATGAGCAGGTAGCGGAGAGAGTGGTTAGGGACCGTCTGCAAATGGCGATACAGGAGCAAGACGCTGCGAATGATGATCAATAACCCCCCCGTCATACAGAACAGACTCCGAAATTTCTATTGTTATTAATTATTGATATTTTGATATATCAATCAATAACTAGCCTACTGTTCTACAGTGCAGACATTTCCAAATCACCACACACGCCAAAAGGACTCCCGCTGATTACGACAGCTGTTTTGGAAAAAATACACCTTCATTTGTTTTTTTACTTTCTTTTGTTATTAATCATTAATACAGTATCTTGCTATTTCAATAAGTAACTCAGCTGTTATACAGTGTAGATGATGTAAAATCACCACACACCTCAGGGACTCCTGATGATCATACTACAACAGCTGTTTTGGAAAAATGCACCTTTATTTATATTTTACATTTATCTTATTATTGTTAATCATTAGTGTCTTGCTGTTTCAATCAATAGTGGAGTTATTGATGAATATTGGAAGGTATTAATGATTAATGGATTATCAAAAGGCACATTTCTACAAAACAGCTGGTGTAGTATGACCACCTGGAGCCCCGGGTGTGGAAGCTGCCCCATCCAACCAGATCCCAGAGAAGCGACAAGGAAATAAATTAATGAATGGATGATGGAACTGAGTAAAGCCAGTGAGGGAGGAGTAAAACCAGTGAAGGGGGGGGGGTGGGAGATGGTGTCAAAGGCTGCACTCAGATTGAGGATGATGATGATGGAAAAGTGATGATGGCATGAAGATCATTGGTGATCTTGATGAGGGCGGTTTAAGCGCTATGATGGGAGCAGAAACTGGACTGGATTTGTTCAAACCGGTTGTAACGGGTGACATGACGGAGGAACAGAGAGGAACAGCTGTTTCCAGGCTTTTGGAACTGAAGGGCGGATGAGAAAAGGCAGCGTTTGAGAAAGATTTTGGTTTATTTGTTCTGAAAGTATGGTGGTACTACAATTTGAAGCCTAATAAATGAGTTATTGCTAATTTTATGACTTGTTTGTTGATTAGAAATCCCCCAAATTTAAATTTTAGCATATTTTACTCTAATAAAAGTAGCATGGAAAAAGGGAGATGGTTTATGTGTAACGTGAGTTTAGTGGTACTACAACATATATCATAATTATTGCCAATTATATGACTTATTTGGCTTTTTTAAAATCCCCCAAAATACATTTAAGCATATTTTATGAGGAAGAGTTGTAGTTTGATCAACAAGGCTCCATTGATGTGTGTGGTGACTTTTAGAGTCTCTGCACTTTATAATGATGGAGTTATTTATCAATATAACAAGATGTTAATGAATTATCAAAAGGCACATTTTTCCAAAACAGCTGTTGTAGTATAATCATCAGGAGTCCCTGAGGTGTGCGGTGATTTCGGAGTCTGTTCTGTATGACAGGGGGGTTATTGATCATCATTCGCAGCGTCTTGCTCCTGTATTGCCATTTGCAGACGGTCCCTAACCACTGTCTCCGCTACCTGCTCATAGAGATCAATGATATTCATCCAGCTCGGTTTCTCTCAAAAATAACGGTTTTTATTCTTGTATTTAGTAGTCTGCGCTATTATGACGTGAAAGGGTGTCATTTGTGTTTTTCACAAACGTTTCGTCTCAGTTATTGATCCCCGAAGTCCGAATCTGTCAATATCTTTCCAACTTTATCTAAGTCGTTATAACGAGATAAACTTTCTCGTTTAAACAAGAAAGTTTATCATTATAACGAGATACGTTTTTCGTTATGATGAGAAAGAGATTCTTTCTCGTTATAAGGAGATTTGGCTCCAACATTTATTTCATCGCTGTGGCAGTTCAGCGCCACCGTAACGCAGCGTAAAACTGAGAAAAATGGCGTTTTCAGAGAGAGAATTTTTTTGCTTTGAAGGTTTTTATCATTCAGAAGTAGATATAGACTAAAATAATAATAATAATAATAATAATAATTAGCGTAACTGATTAACGTTTGGATACTTTGGGCTCATATTTCAAAGAGAAGATGTCAAATACTTATCAGCTCCTAACTTCCACATCTGACATCTAACAAAATGAAATAATTATTAATTTCTAGGCTATTTCAGTATTAGTGTGTTCATATTTTTAATTCTCATTTACTTTGAGGGAACTATATTAGGAAAAAAAAGCATAATATCATGGCAGAGTAATGAACAAAGCGCTGAATGTCAGCTGATATGGATTTATTAGACTATCGCACATATACTTTAAGAAAAGCACGAGACATAAAAAACGTTAAATATTTAACAAATTATGAATGAGAAATAAAGGAAATAATACTTAAAACATCAAATCAGCAGTTGGCTTTTTATAATCTGATAAACTGAACTAAAATAGGCCGACAGAGAAAAACGACAGCGGATTCCCGACACACAGCTGATCTTTTTAAACGTCATAAACATGTTTGTTTTTTAAATAGTCCTGTTTGATCGACATTTTACAACTGAAATATTTATATGAACATTGGATTTATGTCCAAAATATGTCACATTGTTATGAGAAACACTCGCATGCGCGTCCTCACGTCACACGTGCTGCTGGACGCTGCTGCGCGTCCACGTCATGTTTATTCTTTAGCTTTTCTTTTTGCTGCTTGATGCCTCAGCTTGCCTTGTTTCCCGGCTCAGCATCGCGCCTCAGCTTGCCTTGTTTCCCGGCTCAGCATCGCGCCTCAGCTTGCCTTGTTTCCCGGCTCGGCATCGCGCCTCAGCTTGCCTTGTTTCCCGGCTCAGCATCGCGCCTCAGCTTGCCTTGTTTCCCGGCTCGGCATCGCGCCTCAGCTTGCCTTGTTTCCCGGCTCGGCATCGCGCCTCAGCTTGCATTGTTTCCCGGCTCAGCATTGTGCCTCAGCTTGCCTTGTTTCCCGGCTCAGCATCGCGCATCAGCTTGCATTGTTTCCCGGCTCAGCATCGCGCCTCAGCTTGCATTGTTTCCGGCGGTCAGCATCGCGCATCAGCTTGCATTGTTTCCCGGCTTAGCATCGCGCCTCAGCTTGCATTGTTTCCCGGCTCAGCATCGCGCCTCAGCTTGCCTTGTTTCCCGGCTCGGCATCGCGCCTCAGCTTGCCTTGTTTCCCGGCTCGGCATCGCGCCTCAGCTTGCCTTGTTTCCCGGCTCAGCATCGCGCCTCAGCTTGCCTTGTTTCCCGGCTTAGCATCGCGCCTCAGCTTGCATTGTTTCCCGGCTCAGCATCGCGCCTCAGCTTGCCTTGTTTCCCGGCTCGGCATCGCGCCTCAGCTTGCCTTGTTTCCCGGCTCGGCATCGCGCCTCAGCTTGCCTTGTTTCCCGGCTCAGCATCGCGCCTCAGCTTGCCTTGTTTCCCGGCTCAGCATCGCGCCTCAGCTTGCCTTGTTTCCCGGCTCAGCATCGCGCCTCAGCTTGCGTTGTTTCCCGGCTCAGCATCGCGCCTCAGCTTGCATTGTTTCCCGGCTCAGCATCGCGCCTCAGCTTGCATTGTTTCCCGGCTCAGCATCGTGCCTCAGCTTGCATTGTTTCCCGGCTCGGCATCGCGCCTCAGCTTGCATTGTTTCCCGGCTCGGCATCGCGCCTCAGCTTGCCTTGTTTCCCGGCTCGGCATCGCGCCTCAGCTTGCCTTGTTTCCCGGCTCGGCATCGCGCCTCAGCTTGCCTTGTTTCCCGGCTCGGCATCGCGCCTCAGCTTGCCTTCTTTCCCGGCTCGGCATCGCGCCTCAGCTTGCATTGTTTCCCGGCTCGGCATCGCGCCTCAGCTTGCATTGTTTCCCGGCTCGGCATCGCGCCTCAGCTTGCATTGTTTCCCGGCTCAGCATCGCGCCTCAGCTTGCATTGTTTCCCGGCTCGGCATCGCGCCTCAGCTTGCCTTGTTTCCCGGCTCGGCATCGCGCCTCAGCTTGCCTTGTTTCCCGGCTCGGCATCGCGCCTCAGCTTGCCTTGTTTCCCGGCTCGGCATCGCGCCTCAGCTTGCCTTGTTTCCCCGGCTCGGCATCGCGCCTCAGCTTGCCTTGTTTCCCGGCTCGGCATCGCGCCTCAGCTTGCATTGTTTCCCGGCTCGGCATCGCGCCTCAGCTTGCCTTGTTTCCCGGCTCGGCATCGCGCCTCAGCTTGCATTGTTTCCCGGCTCGGCATCGCGCCTCAGCTTGCATTGTTTCCCGGCTCAGCATCGCGCCTCAGCTTGCATTGTTTCCCGGCTCGGCATCGCGCCTCAGCTTGCATTGTTTCCCGGCTCGGCATCGCGCCTCAGCTTGCATTGTTTCCCGGCTCGGCATCGCGCCTCAGCTTGCATTGTTTCCCGGCTCGGCATCGCGCCTCAGCTTGCATTGTTTCCCGGCTCGGCATCGCGCCTCAGCTTGCATTGTTTCCCGGCTCAGCATCGCGCCTCAGCTTGCATTGTTTCCCGGCTCAGCATCGCGCCTCAGCTTGCATTGTTTCCCGGCTCAGCATCGCGCCTCAGCTTGCATTGTTTCCCGGCTCAGCATCGCGCCTCAGCTTGCATTGTTTCCCGGCTCAGCATCGCGCCTCAGCTTGCATTGTTTCCCGGCTCGGCATCGCGCCTCAGCTTGCCTTGTTTCCCGGCTCAGCATCGCGCCTCAGCTTGCCTTGTTTCCCGGCTCAGCATCGCGCCTCAGCTTGCCTTGTTTCCCGGCTCAGCATCGCGCCTCAGCTTGCATTGTTTCCCGGCTCAGCATCGCGCCTCAGCTGCTCGGCTTTACACCGGATCGCGAGCGCAGAGCAGACGGGCGCCTCCACCGTAGCGCCGGAAATAAACAAAGAGGTTACGAAATTCAAAATAAACTGCATTCCTCGTTTCATTCCGGAAATGCTTCAATGTCCAACATTTATCCAAATAAAAGGCAAGTGTATCGATCTGCGGCCTGCAACCCAGTGGACGTGTCCTATGGTGGGCGTGCCCTGTAGTGGGCGTGTCCTGTAGTGGGCGTGTCCTATAGTGGGCGTGTCTCATAGCGGGCGGGTCTGGTTAGGTTTAGGGGAAGGGTCAGGTGTAGGGCTAGATTTTACCGCGTTCTCATTGGCCTGGTGGGCGTGTCGTCGAGTAACGTCACACCACGACACGCCCACACCACGACACGCCCACTCTACGACACGCCCACTCTATGACACGCCCCTGTCTTGCGACCGCATTAAGACCCTTCTTGTCCCTCCCGTGATTCCGTGATGTCAGAAATGGAGCAACAGCAGGTGCGCTCGCGACCCGGTGTGAAGCCGAGCAGCTGACATTCATTCATCCAGCTACAAAACCCAAACATGACCACTCCGATCAATCACAAGGACGTATTTCTTTGTCTCTGCGTTCGCGTAGCCGGCATGCAGGTTGAGGAGGGGGAGGTGGGCGTGGCTAAATTTATTTCCGGCCCTATGGTGGAGGGGGCCTGAGACGGGCGGCAGCACCGGAACTGGTCTGACAGCTGCGGTGCTGCAGCCAGAGACGCTCTGAGACAAGTGGACGGCGTCCTCCGTCCTGGACGAAGCCCGTCTGAGGCGACCGTTCCATCCGTCGCTTTCTCCGTATGAGCTGCTTCCTGCTACGTTTGGATTTGTGATGGATGTGATCACGTTTAAGTGTTTTAGCTTTTCACTCCAAATGTGTCAAACGGACTTCAGTGGGGCTTTTCTTGGTGTTTCCTGCTGTAAAGCTGCAGGCAGAGAAGCTGTAACACGTGGAAAGCATCTTGTTTTTGATCAGGATGTGGAAATCTGTGAATACGTCTCTGATGCACTGATTCTCATCATAGATCTGAGGATGAGCTGCGTCTGGAAAACGGGCAGCAGCTGATGGAAGCAGCCAGTTTTAAATGACTGTCGGAGGTAATTACACGTTTAATCTGAATGTTTTCTACACGGGCTGTTCAGGACTTTCATGGCTCGAGATTTCTCTAAAACGATTACCTGCACTGTAAAAACTCAGATCTTGGCCAGTTTGTTTTTCTCATTTCTATTTAAATGATCTCATCACACTCGGAAAAAGACAAAATTACTGAAACATTTCCGTAAGAAACAGGAACTTGTTTTTAAGGCGATGCATCTTATTTCAAGAAAGTGTTGCTTGTTCCTTTGGCAGATTTTTTTTTTAAACTTATTACAAGCAAAAAATCTTGGCCGCTCTTAATTTTTAAAAGTTTTTTTTTTGCTTATAATAAGCAAAAAAAAAAAAAAAAATCTGCCAATGGGACAGCAACATTTTCTTGATAAGATTTCTTGAAATAAGATGCGTTGCCTTAAAACCCCAACCGCCGCCTCCTCACCCCCCCCCCACCACACCACCTCTCCTATTCCCCAATCTCTTCCTTTTCCCCTCCCTCCTCTCCCTCTCCCTTTTTTTTCCCCCTTATCCCTTTTCCCTTGGGCCCGCTTCCTTAAAGTTAATTTTTTAAAACAAGTTCCCATTTCTTACTGAAATGTTTCTCTAAGTCATTTTCTTATGAGTGAGATTTTGAATAGAAATGAGAAATAAACAGAAAATTAGAATTCATGATATTCTAATATTTTCAAATAGGATATTTGTTTTCTTAAGCTGCATCCCATAATGAGCCATAATTCAGTTGATTTGTAATGAATCCAGAATGTGACATTTTTCATGTTTTTTAAATTGCATTACAGAAAATAAAGAACTTTATACCAATATTCTAATTTTCTGCGACCGTCCTGAATGTAATTGGTAAGTTTTGAGTGTTTGCGCCGTGCAGATAAGATGATGAAACACGGTACAGTTTAAAGGCGTCATGACTGGCAGGAAATATCCCATCTGAGTGGATGTTGCTCATATTGTCAAGATGTTTAAATCTGTCAGTGGAAAACTGAAGCATTCAGTTTCGTTTCACTCAGGAACTGGTTTTAATAAAAATGTGCAAAAACAGCTAACTTGTTTTTATCTGACCAAACCAATGCCACCGATTTGTACGACAAAAATGAGAATTTACAGATTATTCTGAAATTGGTGACTTTTGCTAAACTGCAACGATTAAAACTTCCACTCGTGACTTCAGCAACAATCTAACTATCAGAATTCAGTCATATCAGCAAACCGACTGTAAATCTGTCAAATTGCATAAAATGACTTGGAATAATTGACATCTTGGGTTTGCGTTAGATGCGGTTTAATACTGTAACTATGAAAAATGAGGCAGGATTAACCTGCGAATGAATGAAACTGCACCGCCTCTGGTGTTCGAAGTGTCACGCTGCAGGTTTGATAACCGACGTGGAAACAGGAGGTCAGAGACCGAATAAACCCAAGAACCCTGAAAGTTGGTGTTTGACGTCACACCTCTACAATACAGCGCTAAACGGCCTCGTTTCACATCCACTAACAGCTGTGTGAAACTTAAACTTTTAAATGATGAGCACAAATTTCCGGCTCGCTTCGATGTTTTCCTCCAGCTTTGATGCTGAATGGTATCCGTGATGTGCAATCGTATCTGCCGCCGGGTCCTCAAACTTTTACTCCAATCTGCTGAACCTGTTTCCAGACGCGTTGATTTTGAAATATTATGAAAACGACAGCAGTCACCTCCTGCATCATTGTTACTGGAACCTGATTTATTCAGTGAAATCAGTATTTAAGGGCTGTGAAAAACACGGCGTTCATTTATGTCCAAGATCTGCAACTTTATGGTAAACTCTGAATATCGAGTCCTGATACGGTTCATACAGTATAAATGAAACTCTGGTAGAATCCCAGCAGTGCAGATTTGAATATAAATGTCACATTTTTGGGGATTAAATTAAAGACTAATCTGCTTTTTTCTTCCTTTCCAGGCAGCTGAAGTTGATCTACAACCAGTAGGTGCCACTGGGTTTTCTATTTTCCTCCTCCTGGTTTTGCTTGGCCGCCGTGCCAAGACTGTGCATCCTCAGCCGCCGTGCTGCCCCCCCCCCCCCATCCCCTGATTTTCATTTCCCTCCCCCTCTGCGACATGGTTTCTGTGCCATGATGCCCCTCTGGTTTCCATTGAAGGTGCTGTAGTCGTACCCAGTTTAGTCCCCAGTGCTCGCAGGAGTGAACCCGTCTGGGCCCGTTAACAAGGTCCTTAATGAAATTAAATGAAAAATGCTTTGTTTAGCCCCCCCCCAAAAAAAAAAATCTACTGCATTGGAGGGGGGGCAATGCCTTTTGAGTTATTATTTATTCATCAGTACTTTAAAGAATATGCCCATTTTTGTTAGAAGTACAAAAACTATAGGTCTGGCTGGGCCCCCCCCCCACAGAGCCCTGAGCCCCTCCTTGGGGGCCCACCCCCCAGTTTGAGAACCACTGCTGTAAAGAATCTCAAGCCTAATTTTCCAGTAAAGTAAAGATTATGTAGCAATGAGGACTGAAGTTCTGGTTTTGGTGCAGTAACTCAGCGGACGGTGAGCTTGTTTTATCTTATTTAGTATTCTGTGCCGTCACACACATTCAAACTTTCCTACATCTTCTCTAAATATTCTCAGACTCAAACATACTTTTACTCTCTTACATTTACACATTCCCTCAAATGACTAATTGTTGCGCGTACAGGCTTAGTTTTTGCTTGATCATGTGTGATCCAGTTTGGGTTAACTAACTAATGGAAAATGCATCCATCCTTTTTTATATAAAAACCTATATATTATATCCCACTTATTTTTAAATTGCGGTATTTTGCATGGCTGCCGTACCACGTTTAACTTATCTTGACCATTTTAAACGTCTGTCCATAAGAAATGCCAGCTCAATCCGTCCCTCATAGCTGCCGGTTTCCATTCATTTAGGCATTTTGATCAACGAAAGGTAAGTCTTTTTATTCTGGCCGCCGTGCTACGACGTTGCTTCCATGTGCATCTGCTCGCGCCACCGTTAATCGTTATTGCGTCCGTTAAACTACGATTATGCCGAACTGTTCGTACAGCACAAGGATCCATGTTTTTGATCCACTTCACTGCACACCTTTTATGCACATCTTTGCTGTCATTGCTTTGATTTGTGCCGCATGGCCGCCAGGCCATAATTTTTCGCTCTTGATTTCCTGCATATGTTCTTCCAGTCAGCCTGTTGCATGAAGTTCAGTCCTCATTGTGGTAAAAGCACCTTCAATTTGTCTTTTAGAGCTTTGATGCTGCCAGGTCTTTCCCTCCCCACCCATTTGTTTAGTTCGTGGTACCTTCCCTTTGCCCACTAGCCGTCTATGACCTGCCAGTTACTGTATGTTGCAGGGGGAGAAGACTGTTGGGTCAGAGCTGCCCCTGAAGGGTTTTATGGATGCTAAAGTATGAATGGATTTGCAAGAAGCGGAGGATTGCTGCAGGTTGTGTCTAACTTGTCTGTCATATCGCTGCCCTGTGGCTGACAGCAGCAGGAGTGTTGCTATTGAGCTTAATAAGAACTTGACTATATTTGGACCAGAACGTCCTGGTCCTGCTTTGCATGGAGGATGATTTAGTGGTTGTATTGTTTATCAGCAGTATGTTGAGTTCTCTAGTTCACTATTCCCATCTAATATTTGATATTCTATAATGGATCATCTTTGACCAACTAACTTCATCCCAACAGTCATGCTTGTTACAAAAGAGATGAGGTTTATTCCAGATGCTAAATGGGCATTTGATGTATGCAAATATTTCTTTCAAGCTCGTCTGCAATGACTTAATCGTGAAATCCCCAAACACCTTGTGTTGGGAATTAATGTGGGGGTGGGAGTATTTAACCATGTGTAGTTCATAACTGCAGGAACCCTATTTCTTTTGTTAAAATTCAGTTTGTAAGTCTGCATTAGCTTAAAGCACGATGCAGCATCATGTGCCAGATTAATAAAGTGCAACAATCACAAGACGAATGGCTGAAACCAATGAATCAAACCTCAAATCTGTCCTACACACATTTGCATCATTCTGTTGATCGGTTTGGACTAATTTTGGCGTTTGGACAAATTTTCATTTAGATCTACGAAATGAGCCCCGTCCTTTCATTATGGTACTTTAGTCTGGCCACTGTGCGATGGTTCTCAACCATTTTGAACATTTCATCCATGATCGCTTCCATCCTTTAACACGTCCGTCTGATCATCTTGGATAGGCAGTTTGGAAGAATTTTCAAGCCGAACCATTTTAATTTACCAGCAGCATTTTACCAGTGACGTCCTGCACGAATGCTGTGCTGGAAGTCTGCCATATCTCCACTTTGAACCATCAGTTCAAGAAGATTTCTGTCCTGTGCAGGTACCAGTTTGTATACATGATGAATTTTCCTGACCTTTGATTATTAATGTGTATTAAAGCTGACTGAATGTGATGATCTGACATAAATGCTGTATAATTTGCTAAAAATATAGTAGTCAAATCTCAGGATCTTCAGGCTGATGGCTGTTAGCAGGAAGGATCTTCCGTACCGCTCCGTCTTACAACGGACCTGAAGAAGCGTCCCACCGAACACACCGTGTGATTCTTCACTATGTTGTGTAGACTGTGTGAAGAATCCTCCATCACTTTCAGCAGCTTGTGCAGCATCTTTTCTGGACAGTCGGTTCTGGCGGTTCCAGTTCTCCCCAGCAAAGAACCGGCTTTCTTGATCAGTTTGCTTGCTTTCTCCAAGTCTCTGGTTCTGATGCTGCTGCCCCAGCAGATGCTGTGAAGCTAAATGCACTTTCAACAACAGACTTATAGAAGATCTGCAACATCTTGGTGCAGACATTGAATGATCTCAGCTTCCTTAAGAAGTAGAGTCTGCCCTGATCTTTCTTGTAGATGTAGTCAGTGTTGCATTTGCAGTCTAGCCCGTTGTCCAGCTGAACTCAGAGGTTCTTCTGTTCCTCCGTTACCTCCACCTTCTCTCCCAGGATGTAGTTAGGGCTGTGTTTGTTCTTGCTCCTCCTGAAGTCAATCTTCAGTTTTACTGGTGCCTAAGATGTGATTGTTACCATTTCACAAACTGACTGACCAGTTCCCTGTACTCGGCTTCTTGTCCATCACTGATACACCCCACAACTGCAGAGTCATCAGAGTATTTCTGCAGATGACAGGATCAGAGTTGTACTGGAAGTCTGAGGTGTACAGTGTAAAGAGGAATGGTGAGAGTACAGTCCCTTGTGGTGCTCCAGTGCTGCTGACCACCATCTCAGACACACAACCTTTCAGTCTCACAAACTGTGGTCTGTTTGTTAGGTAGTCGTAATCCAGGTGGTTGTGAGATCCACCTGGAAGTTATGGAGCTTCTCACATAGCAAAGCAGCTGAATAGTATTAAAGGCACTTGGAAAATCAAAGAACATGACCCTCAAAGTGCTGCCTGACTGGTCCAGATGAGAGTGGGCTCTCTGAAGCAGGAAGATGATGGCGTCTTCAACCCCAAGCCCATTACGATATGCGAACTGTAATGGGTCCTGAAAGGTGTTCACTTGCTTGTTGAGGTGAGCCAGTAAGAGTCTCTCCAGGACTTTCATGATGTGAGATGTCAGAGCAACTGCTTCATACATGGCAAAGAAAAACTCATCCGATATCTGCAGTTTACAGAATCAAAGATGTTTGACTCTTGTCAGTTCCTTTATACATTTTCCAAGTGGCGACTTCCTTCCACACTAAACGGATCCAGTTGCCAGTTATGAATATTGTTGTATTCACTGTTTGCATACTGATCCTTCCAGAAGACACTCGCATTCACCTGAGAGTGAAGATGACAGACATGTTTGTGTGCAGCTGCAGATTCTTTCTTTGGAACAGGAGATTTGAGGCTGCAACAAAAGTAAAGGAAGTGGACGCTGGAAGTGAATTTTATGAGGGAATGTTGCATAAATGAAGTCAGTGATGATGCTCGACAAAGGGGAATGATTAATGCAACAGTTTAGATAACTAATCTGTTCCTCATGATATTCTAACTTTTTGTTTAAAGTTGCACCAAAAATTCTTTTGAATCGAAAACGGTCAACTTTTCAAGTATAGTGCATCGAAGAGATCTTACTCCAAAGCTTTGTAAAAAGTTGGTGCTAATGTAAAAGGTGTATTGTATTCCTGTCGATGAATGGGCTTTTGGGATGCGAGTGTCTGACCTACGAAAGGAGACTAGCGGAATAATCCTGTTTTGAGATGCACAGAAAAGAATTTAAGCTAGACAATGATGCACTCGGCAGTCTTTGCCAAAAGGTTTCAACAATCCAGAGGAACATTTCCATGCTTAACTGTGCCATTGAATTGGGTTTTGAGAACCATGTGAATCAAAGTACTTGTGGACCTTAAAAGCCTTACCACCATAAGGAGCTCAGAGACCCTTAAAAATCTTAAAGTTCAGTGCAAACAGAGCACAGTCTGCTTTACCATGATTGGAGAGTGGACTAATTATCCAATGTGGATGTTGCCATGAGCCAAAACCTCAGACTTGTGGCTGTTTACAATTTCAAGGATAAAGTGACCATGTACTGTGAAGATTGGCTGTTTTGCCTGCAGTTATATACAGACCTGTAAAAATAACCAAAATCCACGAGTGGCATCACTGATTCATCCAGTTTAACAGCTATTGATCAAACACTGCATACTTTGGAGCATCTAGTGCTGAAGATGCCTTTTGGAAAAAAAAACATTCGTAGCTTGTTGAGCAGAATCCTGAAAAATCTGAGCTGTTACCAAATTTAAGATTTTCAATGCCACAGGGAATTTACCTTAAATTAATGCAGGAACCTGATCTCACCAATTTCCCATCATTGACTTTGAACATCCAGTAATGAGACAATGAATCAACACAGTGGGACTTGGTTGGATATTAAACATTAAACTTGTCAAAGTCCAAAAAGTCATTGAAACAGTTTTGAAGAACTACGGAGAATTGTGTGAAACTTCTTTTGTGGAAAAAGTTGATTATTTTGAGAGTGGAGGAGACTGCTCATCTGATGCCACAGCAGGTCAATGAAATGGTGCACCCAGAAGAAGTTGCCACCGAAGAGGGAACAGAAACCATCTTCCATGTCCCACATAATCGCTATGGAAGGCAGTCTCCAATGCCGTTTGAAAGGGGAAAAATGGCAGTGGTTAAGTCATGGAAAATTGAGATTCATTCAGTCTGTTGAAGGCACTTCAAGATCTGAATAACTTTGGACACAAACCATTAAAAATTGGTTGTAGGTAAGCGGATGGCTATTGTGGGTGGCTGATGGATGGAATGCTGTAGCCTCACACAACTCATCTGATAGCCTGTTGAAGTTCCTTTTTGTTTTTTAAAGGATGAGAGGACACAAAAACATCTTGCGCAACTGAGATGAGCCAAGCAGGAGAAATGAGGCCAGAACAAGTCGGAATGACCAAGATGGGATGTGTGTGATGTAAAAGGCAGAAGTTAATCTGCAAACAGCTTACGATACTAAAGCCGGCAGACGAGACTGCAGTAAGGAAACTGGGGACGTGCAAGGAGCGTCATGAAATTTATAAGTGTACTGCAAACCCTTGCCTATCTTTCTACACGGACTGAAAATGAGCATGTCACATGCCATCTGTGCCCCAATGCAGAAAGAATAGAAATAATGCAGTACAAAGTGATCAGAAGGAAGCAAAGATTTCTCTGTAAACTCTGATGCAATGTTTGAGGAGTCTCAACATTGTTTTACCAGCTCAGACAATGTGGCAAAAGACCAACCAGGGCTCCTGATGGCAGTTCTTCAGACCACTTTCCAGGGATCATGAGGCTGCTAAATCACTGTAAATGCTGCAGAATACATTCATCTGTAAGCAGATTGAATCAGAGGTGATGTCACCCCCTTGTTTATCGTGGGGGTGGGATGAAAGTTCACATCAAAACCAAAAGGTATAAGATTGGAGTAAAACTTCAATGGGCAATCTGTTTCCACCATTTGGTTTGGTATTGATTGGATGCCATTGCAGATGTCGTGTGACCTTTTCGACCAATTACAATTTTTTTTCCAGATGTGTGGAACTTTATAAGGTCATAAGCCTGCTAATAAGCCACTGAGTGGGTGGGCACCCCCAGGATTCTGGTTGGTGGAAACCTTGTGGGATGGACCATGAGGGATGAAAGTCAGAAGGACCTAATGAAAACTTTGAATAAGCTAATGTCTTGTCCACGTGTCAAACTCACTTCACTTGGTTCATGAGAACCACGGCTAACAAGTACAAGGGGCTCACTACCTTAGACTTGAAATGGATTCCACCCCAAAAGCAAGGCGGTCTTGCCCTCAAAGTCAGCATCTGGACCACTGAGACTGCCTGCCTGGAATATTGGAGCTGCCACTGAGGAATTTGCCAGCTTGAAGGCAAAGAGGTGACACTTTTCGTTACGCCTCAAAGTGCGCAGAGGTTTACATGTGCTACAGGTGACCATCATAGCAAGGTACCACATCGGCATGTCAGGTACTTGGTGAATGGACCAAACCAGGCTGTATTCCTGAAAGACACAATAGCAGCTCTTCAAACATCTCATTCTCAAAGTTAAAGCTTGAGGGTCTTTCTGGCCTATGTAGGAAGGAGTGCAGTGGCGAGCTGAGGACCGGAGAGGGCCATGGTGGGACCATGGTCTTGTGACTGTGTGAAGATGACGCACAACTGTATACATGGCTACATGCTTGAGGAAGACAAGTTTCATGTTATGCGTCAACTTTTCAAAAAGGGAAACATACGACTTGGGGCAGAACCTTCTTTAGGATCAAGTCAGAGCCCAGACACTAAATCCCTTGACAGTGGAGAGACTGCATGGTCAGGTAGCAGGGTTGTATGACCCTGGCGCTTCTGCAAAACAGAGAATGGATCCTAAGAGCATTTCAAAAGACAGACTGGGTCCAGTTGGAGAAACGATGCACTTTAGATGACCTCAGAGGATGCAATTGAACTTTCAGGAAAAATCCAACTAAACCTGATGAAATTCACCAGAGCCCTGGCTTTGCTCATGGCTCTTGACGAGACAATAATGTCCTGATGGGGGGACCATGCCCAGGGCTCAAGGAGTCTTTCTTGTCCCCGTAGGGCAATTTCTGTGCAACTAGCAGTGCTAAAACACAATTAAACAGTCACTCAGTCAACAACAAAGACACCAGATGGGAAACAACAGCCTATGGGGCTGTTGTGCAGGTACAGCACAGGCCAGGGTCCTGTTGGCCAGCTGATGATTCAAAAGCCAAGCGGACTCCTTGGCTAACAAAGGTGATGCTGTGAAAGTAGAGAGGTGGGTACTGCAGTGTCCAACAGGTACATGGCTGTATACAGGATGGGAGATGGTACCACTTTGACAGCCAAACTGTTTTTTGCATGATACAGCAGGAAAGCTATGGCTAACACTACTTTACAAATCAAACTGGAGAAATAAAGAGGACATTGGTGCAAGACTGATTGTGGATTCCTTGCTAACAATATTGCTCCTATGAGAAACTTAAATGAATACTGTAAAAAACAGGCAAGATTCTTAACTTTGCAGAGTGACCCATTAATTCAGCCAAGGGAATGTCGAGTGTTGATGGAGAGAGTCAAATTAGAAAAGGAATTTGTTGCTGCGCTGTCAAGATTAGACACTGAGGAGCTGGCACAAGGACCGGCTAATGTTCAGACTGAGCAAAGACCACCTGCTGGAACGGCCATCAAGAACCTTATTGATAAACAGTTTAGCAATCTAACCCGACTCATCAACACTGGATCTGGAGCCCAACAAAAAAGTTTGACAGGCAAAATTAAGCCAACTGAAAGAGGCGATTTCCAACTGAAACTCCGGTGAGTGAATATGAGGATGCCTTGTTTTTTTGTTTATTTTTTTGTGGATGTACAAGGCTCCTTCTTCCCAAGTACTGCAACAGACATAAAAATCAGGGCTCCACTCTAGATTGTTGGTTTGTGGTGGCTGACTAGGTTCAAGGAAGACCATGTTGCTGTCGCTTTTTCTTTTTTTTTGCCTTTTTAACTCTTGTATGTCCATGCTGTTGGTCTGGAAGGCTCATGTCAAAGGACATGAAGTGGCTGAAACCTTGTTCAAGATGACAGCATTGGTCATGAAGTGGAAGAGAAGAGCTCAGTGGTTCAAGGCTATGTGATCTGCAGCAAGGCTGAAAGTAAAGTTGCCTGAAAGTGATGCGATTTGCTGCCAGAGAACTGCTCCTGTTGCCTCACTTAAATTCACAACAGTGGACCTGTTTTGGACATTCATTTTCTGTACCGCTTACCCACTTCAAGGTCACGGGTTACTGGAGCCTATCCCAGCTATTATCAGGAGAGGGTCCAGAGGCAGGGTACACTCTGGAAGGCCGCCAGTCTGTCGCAGGACCAACACAGAGACAGACAACCATTCACACTCTCACATTCATACCTAGGGGCAATTCAGAGTGGCCATTAAACCTAACATGCATGGCCTTGGACTGTGGGAGGAAGCCGGAGTACCCAGAGAGAACCGGGGTAGCATAACGGGGAGAACATGCAAACTCCACACAGGAAGGCCACTGTTGGAATCGTTCTAACCTGATCCCCAGCCAGGAATCGAACTAGCAACCTTCTTACTGTGAGGCTGTGGTGCTAACCACTACGCCACCGTGCATCCTGTTTTGGACAATTCCAGAAAAAAGATTTCAAGGAAATTGTGACTCAGTGTGGAGCATTCTTTGCATGAGTCAGCCACATGGAGCTGGTAAATTCTCCATCTGAAGTAATTCTGATGGTCTACCAAAGGTTTAGTGATACAGAGACCTAGTCAGATCTGGATACCAACTTTGGTGAGGCAAAGCCAGCCTCAGAAGAGCTCTACAGGTTCCTGGATGGTAAGAGCAGCCATGGAGATTGCCAAGATTGAGACAGTGGATGTGGAAGATTTGTCAAGTTGATTCTACACACAGGCTGTGCATGTTGTAAAGATGGTTTTCCAAAACCTTAAAGAGGTCAACGCAGAGTTCCAAAAAGCTTTGACAGTTAACCTCGATTATGAGCAACCAGCTGATACAAGATTAGTCATGAAGACTACATTCAGTGTATTGCACCTGATTTTCTCTACATGTCTTGATATCCCAGAGATGTGACTTTGCTAGTTATCCTTTTATAAGAGGCTTAAAGAAAAGCAGACAGAAGTGGCCAAGTGCTGGAAATGGAGTCAACTTGCTGGGCCTAACCTATTATGAGTAAATGGCACTGTAAAAATTGTTGCCATCAGGGACATTGCGTGATTGTGTGACCAGAATGCATTGAGGGGGGCAGTTCAATCTTGACATTGTCATCAGTGTTTAACCGGATCACAATGCCATTTTGAGGGGGAAAAACACTTATGTGATTCTTAAGCTATGTTCCTGTTATGAAGGCTCTTGACTGTGGGAATGAAGTGTCCAAACATTGACCAGAAGCAGATGATCCAGCCAACCATCCAGCATAGATGTCTTATTGGTTCTGCTGCGGTTGAGAGGCATTCAGCAAGGCAGATTATTGACTGGTGTGGTCTCCCCAGCGTGTCCAAATGAAGAAGCAAGTGGGAAGTTTAGGAACAATGGCGGGAGACTCATTATCCATGCTAAGCATGCCACAGCTGGAAGCAATTGCTGATCAATTGAATGGCACAACCAGGAGTAGTGAGATGCCACCAAGCAGTTTGCCATCACACAGTTTAGAAAAATTACATCTGCCAAGACTGGTTTCCTACCGAAATGGATTGCAAAGAAAGTAATTTCATTAACTGTTCTACCTTGCTGAAGTCTGAAAAGAAAAGGAGGGGAACGAATGAGAGAAGAAAAAGGGAAAATGACTGTTTATGGCTTGGTTAGGTAAAGTCTATTTCAGATCTTCGTGTAGATTTCACTCCTTTACGAGTTTGGGAAAATGCGTACAGTGGATCTATTTTAAACCTTCAACACTTGTATGTGGTTGAAGACCTAATTGCACAAATTATTTAAGAAACAGGTTTTTAATAGTTCCTGGTCAAGTACTGGACCAACGATCCAATGGATATTTTATCTTATGATTTTCTTTTGCCCATTTAATGGCCCCTTGGATTATTACCATGCACCAAAATGTCATGCCCACGTGACTTCCAGCTGTGGGACTTGCTTGTGAGAAAAGCTGAAATACAGTTTTTGGCATTAAAGAACCTTTTTACTTCTTCTTTACTCCATCCTGTTCAATACAAAGATGTCCAAAGTGACTGGCAAACAACTTGCTGGGGTGAGTTGAAGACTTGGGCTGTTTTTGACAGAACAAATGCTGACCAAAGCAAAATGAGTCATCTTTTGTCCCCCTGAAGTGGGAAATTTGCAGTCTGATGCATCCTAATTGATATGGCTTGCTTATAAAGCATTCATCAAGAATTACCCCATATGAAGCTTTGACGATGGCCAGTCTTCAAAGTTTTGAAAATCATGTCTTGGATCCTGTCCTGAACAGCAGAGCTTCAAGTAGTGTAAAACAAATGGACCAGATTCTGTTTAAGCCCAGATATAACCGGCCAAAGGCATGTATGAACTTCAATTCTCTGCTGACGTCGGAAATGAAGCACAGCAATGCCATACCATCATGAGGAAAAATGGTATTCTTTAACTGTACATTTATGGACTACCTTATTCAAAGCCCATCGATGTCCCTGGTCTTCTGGTTTCAGTAATCAATGGGCCTGAGACCACCACACCACCATTCATGTAGTGTACTTGTAATGACACCTTTTGATCAGCAACCTCCTTCACATCGATGAAGTCAAGGTTCAGTTTAAGCAAGCAAAAAAAGGGGAACAATGTCTATGCACCTTCAAAAGTAAAAGTGAACCATGTTTGTATCAGGTTAAAATATTTGTGCTGTGATGCTCAAAATTTGAACTTGATCTACTGGAATCGGAGTCTGAAACCAGCCTTAATGAGAACATGGAGGGTTTTGGAGTTCAGTCTAGGTTTTCTCAAATATTGCTGAGAATATTCACGAGCTCTTGCAACCTGCTAGAGCTCGTAAATCAGAGCCAAGCACTGATAAGGATGCTGCAGTGTTGACTATAAGTAGTTGCTCGATGCCATCTGGACTTCAACTGGACTGGAATCAAATGTAACAGCTTTCAGACTTTACGGGAAGACATGCTGAGGGCAGTCTGGGAGGAAGAAGGATTGTAATAGGCCTACCTCAGATGATCTGGATATGCAAAGATGCATGAATACGATTTCTGGGAGCGTCAGAGGTCGTAATACAACGCCTGATGAATTTCTCAGAGAACCACATCCCACACAAGGATGGTGAGGTGCTTTTCAAAGTTATAGATTATCAATGAACAGAAAGCGCTAAAGAGGAGAGCCTTCAGTCATGGAGATGAAGTGTACATGGCACTCAACATGAAGCTGGAGTAACTTTCAAACATGGACACCTGAGATGTTTTGAAGATGTGTGCAGATATTTGCCCTGTAATTTCTCTGCAGTTGCCATTAATGCAAGAACTTCAAAATAAGCGTTTCAAATGAGCTGTCATGAGATATTTGGAAAAAATGCACACGCTGTTTATCATGAACACTCAGAAGAAAGGGCAGCATGCAAAAATTCTGTGAAAACGGCTGTTCGTGTGAGTTATAAGTGTTCGTTCACCTAATGTATTTGAAACGGTATCAAAGGACTGATGTACATGTTGTCTTCGCAAACACCTATGGCTCAATACAAACTTGTACTTTAATCTGGATTTCTTCTGCCAATCAAGTATCAATCGTAGTGATGCTGAAGTTCCAAGTGTTCTTCCCCACTACAGTGGTTTCCACAACCCATTGGGACAACATTGTTACTTTCTTGAGACAATCCTCATCAAAGCAAGCCAGGTGGTCAAGTGGCTACCATCTTGTGAAAGACTTCAGTGCCGAGAAGCCAGTTTGATGATGTAATGACTATCCTTCAGACGACTCCTACGTGGAGTTGTGAAAGGCTTTGACAAAGGAAAAGATTCGTTATGTTTTTGTAGCAGGAGAGAAGAAGAAATCAAACAGCTGATGAAGCAACCGATCCAAAACCTCAGGAGTACATACAGTAGCTGAGCGCTCAAACAGAAGAGGGAGGCTGGTACAAAACCAGCTGGCAGATGGTTTAGCAAAGATCAATGGCAGCTTATTGTCAGGAAAATACTTGTGGTTTCATTTAATGCTCTTCCAATGCATAATGTAGTCCTTTGATCCGTTGGCAGGGATCAGTAAGTAGCTGGGTCTCCATTGCTTCTGATAGTAGCCCTCTTAAGGATGCTTTGCAGTTTCTTCTGAAGTCCGTCAGTTTTGGGCATGAAGAGGCATGCCCAGCTTTACCGTGGATTTACTGGTAAGGTGTGGACCAAGCAGAAAGACGACTGCTCAGAGGTCATAAGCGGTGTTCGGAAAATCCAAGTAGTTCTGTGGTGGGGACAGGCCCTTCAATCCTGGTGTGAAGCAACATGAGAGGAGGAGGTGGTGGGTCACGCACATGGAACTGGATGGTTATTCAATCAAGGCTGTCTCGGAGCCAGCAGAGGGCATGGACCAGGGAGGCAATTACAACCCGACCCAAGGGCTGGAGAGACAAACGCTGCTGTCTCAGAGGCTGTACAGGGTGGGGGCTCAAAGTCCTAGTAAAACTGGTGGAGTTCTTGGAGGGTCTGCAGGGCCACTGCAAGCCCCCCCCCCCCCCCCCCCCCCCCCCCCCCCCCAGCAGACCAACAAAAGAGAGGTAATCTGAGCAGGCACAGGAAGAACTCCTTCTTACTCCTGGAAAGGCTTCGGCAGACGACTTGTCATCCATCAGATCATGGACGACTCTGGACCAGACTGCATTTTGTGGTTTGCACTTGTAAAAGTGAAAATCGTTGGGATCACAGTCAATCAAGAGGAAGGTATACCAGCAGTGAATAAGTAACCCAGTTTCATGAAGCTGACAGTGTAGGAGGCAGGCTGGGTTGCAACAATCCATTCATTAGATGATTTGATGCTGAGGCTTTGTGGGCTTCTGAGGGTTTGTCCTGAGATGCTCACCAGGGATCATGTTGCTCTGCAGCCTGTAGGATGAAGAAGTGCTACCCTTCACGGAAGTACGCAGGATGGTCTGGGCAAACTGGGATGTAATAACCAGAATATCCAATTAAATAAAAATGCCTCTTAAAGGCCTCCTTCCACTGAAAAG
>JALJCO010012036.1:0-115841 GCA_023101725.1 Atherinomorus stipes | reverse complement strand
GTCGCTGTAGTGATGACGCTGTAGTGACGTAATTCCTGCGAGACGGTAGACAATTCAATTCAAACCAGGCGAGTTAGCAACTTTAAGGCTTCAACTTATTAACATTTGCCAATATAATAGATAATCAGTAAAATTAACAAACAAACAAAAAAGCAATATAGTGAAGGGTACACCCTGGAGGGAAACGCGGAAGATACCATCAGCCCAGAAGATCTTATTGATCAGTATTGCGATCACTCTAATATGAAAAATGGAAAGCCGAAAGCAACATCCACCCCGGAAAACAAGAGAGCTCGGGTAGTAGACTCCTCCGGTGCGGCGTCTCCACAAGAAAACTCGGTGGATATCCTTCTCTCTATAGAGAAGAAGGTAAACAGCTTAGACGGCCGTTTGAACCTGCTGGAGGCTCTTCACAGAGAGTTCCAGAATCTCCGGGAGTCGCTGGAGTTTAGCTATCAACAGGTAGAAACGCTTGCAGCCGCAAACGCTGACTTACAAAACACGGTTAAGTCCCTCACTGAGGGAATTAACCGGCTGTCAGGGGAAAACAAAAAGATGAGAGAGGCAGTTATCGACCTTCAGGCTCGAAGCATGAGAGACAACCTGGTATTCTCAGGCATCCCAGAACAGACAGATGAGAACCCCGAGGAAACGGTAAAAGCCTTCATTCATAAAGAGCTGAAACTCCCTGCTGATTTAGCCAGCAGTATCGGCTTTCACCGTGTACATCGCATAGGAGGCAAAAGAACGGATTCACGCAGACCCAGACCGATTGTGGCCAAGTTTGTTCACTTCAAACAAAAAGAGCAAGTAAAGAGACAGGGCCGCGAGCTAAAAGGGACCGATTTTGGGGTAAACGACCAATACCCGAAAGAAATCCTGGACCGGCGTAAAGTTCTGTTCCCCATCAGGAAGAAAGCCATGTCGGAGGGCTCTCGGGCTGCTATCGCGGTTGACAAATTATTTATTAACGGACATCTTTACCGGGACCCAAACATCACCCCGTGGCTCTTCTGATGTCAGGTACAGTTCAATCCCATATCCTTCTAACTGTGATTATATGAATTATTATCTGTTATGATCATAATTGCTAATTTCACTACCGTTTCGACCTCACCGTTCACAACACGATGCACTTTTTAAACCTCTGGTTTGTTGTTACATTTTTTCTTTTTTCACCTTTTATTACTTTCCTCCCTTCCTCCTTTTTCCTTCACTATCACACACTGAACGGTCATTTCATCCGCGACTTTATAAACATTAATAACCCCGAGGGCAGAAGGTCCAGTTCACGCAGCGCGAGGCACATAAGCAGGCGCGCGCACATACGGTGAGATACGCACAGGTAGGCACGCGCGCGCACATGGCGAGATACACACAGGCAGGCACGCGCGCACACACGGCGAGATGCACACGGGCAGCAACCGCGCACACACGACGAGATACGCACAGGCAGGCACGCGCGCACACACGGCGAGACACGCACAGGCAGGCACGCGCGCATACACGGCGAGATACACACGGGCAGACACACGCGCACACAGACTGCAGGACGAAACGGCGCGTGCACACTCGGACAAAGGCGATCATCCATCTGGCAACTCAGTACTTAGACGGGACTGCAGAGATACGCATACAGACGCACGGCTTTATTGATATGTATGTGACACTCATTGCAGCGTTGGTTGAATGAAAATAGTCACCTGGAATGTGCACGGAGCTGGCACAGGGGATAAGAGATTAAAAATTTTCAATCGGCTTAAAGACCTCCAGGCAGACATTGTTTTACTGCAGGAAACACATTTACCAAATCCCTCAGCAGAGCTCCTTAAGACAAGACAATTTCCACACGTGTATTTAGCTGGTTATAATTCTAGACAAAGAGGTGTAGCTATTCTGGTTAATAGCAGGTTAAAATTTGAAATGGATGACATAATCAGAGATCCACAAGGCAGATTTATAATAGTCACATTAAATGTTCAGAATCTTAAGGTATGTATTGCGAATTTATATGGACCGAACATCGATGACCCATTATTCTTTGACTCATTTTTCTCTGCTTTGCATAAGTACTCAGATAGAGCAATAATACTGGGCGGAGACTTCAACATGGTGTGTGATCCAGAAATAGACAGGCTTAGTCCAGCAGGAAACAGTAAAAGATGGAAGTCATTAGAAATTGTTAAACAGTACATGAAGGACTTTGGCCTCTGTGATGCGTGGCGATCACTCAACCCCACCACGAGACAATATACCTTCTATTCTGCGGTCCACCACTCCTATTCTAGATTAGATTACTTTTTAATCAGCAGCTCACTGATGAGTGAAATCTCAGAAATAGAAATCCACCCAATAACCATCAGTGATCACGCACCAGTATCAGTAGCTCTGAGAAATAAAACTGTTAAACCAACAACAAGGAGTTGGAGATTCAACACCTCATTACTGAAAGATCCTGAGTTTATCAGCTATTTCAAAAGAGAATGGTCCATTTATCTAGAGAACAACGACTTACCAGAAACCCCAGCATGTGTCCTTTGGGAAGCAGGTAAAGCAGTAATGCGAGGAAAAATAATTTCCTTCTCTTCTCATAAGAAAAAAAAAGGAAGCTGCAAGAACCTCAGAATTAGAAATCAAAATTAAATCACTAGAAGAAGCCTATCAGGTCAACCCGGAGGAACACATGCTGAATGATATAAGGAAACTCAAGCTTGAGTTAAACAAAATAATAGACCAAAAAACGCAATTCCTGGTTCAAAGACTTCGTTTAGAAAACTTCGATCACAGTAACAAGTCTGGAAAGCTTCTAGCTAATCAGTTAAAAATAAACAAGGAAAAAGCGACAATCTCCTCAATTAAAGACTCAGAAGGAAGTATCAGCCATGATCCTGACCAGATAAATAATATCTTTAGAAATTTCTACAGAACACTATATGAATCCCAAATAAACCCCACAGATGAGAATATTAATCAATTTCTCAATAATCTAATTCTCCCAAAACTACAACAGGAAAATATGACGGCTTTAGATTCACCCCTCTCAATAAATGAATTACATGACGCTCTGCAACATATGCCCAATAATAAAGCCCCAGGCCCAGATGGATATCCGGTCGAATTTTACAAAGAGTTCTGGACAATTCTGGCTCCCACTTTTTATAAAATGATACTAGAAATAAAAGAGAAACAGAAAATACCACCAAATATGAATTCAGCAAATATCACCGTATTATTAAAACCAGGTAAAGACCCGACACTTCCAGCTAGTTATCGGCCAATCTCATTAATAAATGTAGATCTTAAGATAATCAGCAAAGCACTCGCTAAAAGGATAGAAAAAATAACTCCTCTGATAATACATCCTGATCAAACTGGTTTTATTAAAGGTCGACATTCTTCTACTAACACACGCAGGCTGATTAACCTAATAGACTATGCTACCATTCATAATCTGGAATCCACTATCATCTCGTTAGATGCAGAAAAAGCCTTCGATCGTGTTAACTGGAAATTCCTGTTTGCAACATTAAATAAATTTGGTTTTGGTCCTTATTTCATAGACTGGATAAAAATACTTTATAACAACCCTAATGCATGTGTGAGGACCAATGACCAAACTTCTCCAAGTTTCTGTTTACAGCGAGGCACCAGGCAGGGCTGCCCGCTCTCCCCTTCACTTTTTGCCATTTTCATTGAACCACTAGCAGCCGCTATAAGACAGGACAGAGATATTAAAGGGATCCCCGGCAAAAATCTAGAACATAAAATAAGTCTCTACGCAGACGACGTACTGCTTTTCCTCCAGAACTCATCAACATCTCTCTCCCAGACAATCACATTGATCAATAAATTTTCAATGATATCTGAGTACTCTATTAACTGGACCAAGACTACAGCTTTATCTGTTAATTGTACTTTACAAAATATCCCTAACACCACAATACAGTCTGGTAATATCAGATATTTAGGAATAAATATTTCTCCACAACTTTCAGAGTTAATAAAGTTAAATTATGTCCAGCTATTAAAGTCAATAGAGGAAGATCTCACGCGATGGAAGCATTTACCCATATCACTCATGGGGAGAGTTGCTACCATCAAAATGATGGTTCTACCGAAAATTAACTACTTGTTCTCAATGATACCCACCAAACCTTCCTCCAGTTGGTTTAAGTCACTGGACTCTCACATTTCCAAATTTCTTTGGAAAAACAAGCCATCACGTATCAGTTTAAAAACCTTACAACAGGTAAAAGACCGGGGAGGGTTAGACTCACCCAATTTCAATTATTATTTCCTAGCAAATAAGCTACAATTTATTTCCAAATGGCTGAAACCTACCCATCTAGATGAACCGTGGCTAGACACAGAACAAGCATTATGTGAGGATCTGGATGTCTCTGATTTGCCGTTCATCAGTTCAGCAGTCAGATCTCATAAATGCTTTAAAAGTATCAACATCTGCTCTACTCTGAAAGCATGGTGGGAATTCCTGAAATTAACCGAGTCTTCTATTATTCCATGTAAACTCACACCCATCTGGAATAACCTGGATATTTTACAAAACAAGAAAATGATTAATTTTGTGCATTGGAAGGATAAAGGAGTAAAACAATTACAACATATCATTGAAAATGGAAAATTCCTGTCATTTAATACACTTACCTTACAATACGGGATCAATAGTACTAAATTCTTAGAATACCATCAACTTAAATCTATATTAAGCAAAAAATATACCTCTAACCAACTGATCTTGCAGACTCCGGTCAGGGTAGCAGAATTCCTGAATCTCTCTATCCCCAAACTACTGTCGAAAATATATAGATTATTATTAAAACTGGATGATTCAATTTCCCTTCCAACTTCGAAGTGGGAGGCTGACTTGTCCAGAACCCTTAACCAAAACACATGGACACAGATATGTTTAAACACGTTCCTAATGACTAAAAACTCAAATATACAGTTGATACAATTCAAGGTTTTACACAGAGTACATTACACAGGACAGAGGATGTTCAAGATGGGTCTGTCACCTTCAAATATTTGTTTGCACTGCAATGAGAATACAATAGACAATTATCTTCACGCCTTGTGGTCTTGTCCACCTGTCCAGAGGTTTTGGCTTCAGGTATGCGATGACCTGTCAGCGTGGCTCAGGTGTAACTTCCCTGCAAGCCCCACACTGTGTTTACTGGGGGACTTGGATGAGATCAATACGGTAACCAATTATGCACATATGATACTTACTGTATTATGTATTGCAAAGAAAACTATCTTGGTAAACTGGAAATCCAAAAATAATCTGAGCATTAGCCAGTTTAGGAATCTCTTAGTAGACCATATCAGTATTGAGATGATGTCTGCCTCCTCTAAGAACCAGTTAGATGAATTCCACTCCCTCTGGTCCCCTGTGATTAGCTCCATCACTTAACGTTGGTGTAGGAGAGCGGCCTCGGCGATGTGGGGGTTGGGTGCCGGCGAGTGCTTGATGGCTATGGATCCCTGGCGGTTGACTTGGGGGGGGGGGGTCTGGGCTGCCTCGCCGCTGGGGCGGGGCTGTATCCAGCCCGATGGGGGGCATGAGGGTCAGCGGTTGGGGCTGCTCTGCGGCGGTGGGCGGGTCGCTGGTGGGGCCCTGGCCGGTGGCTGTCGGCTGGCGCCGGGTGGCCGGGGTCGTCCCGGGGCGGGGGGGGGCGGGGGGCCCTGGGCCCCGGTGCTCCGGGGTGGCCCCTGCCTCCGGGGCCGGGGGACCCGGCTTGGCGCTGGGGGGGGGCGGGCCGGCGGGGCGTGCCTCCTCTGGATTTGGCCGGTCCTCACGACCTGGTGACGTCTGGTCACTGCGCCGGGGCGCCTCTGCTGTGTGCGTGCGGGTGTGTGTGCTGGTGGGGGTGTGTGTGTGGTGGGGCTGGGGGGTGTATCGTTGTCGTGTCTGTGTCGGGATGTGGGCATCCGGGATGTTGGTGTCGCGGGAGCGGCCGTGTGGGGGGTGTGGATTTCCCCTGTGCTTGTCCTGCGTGTGGGGCTCTGGGGGTCGCGGACGGAGCTGCGCTTTCCGCCGGGGTGCTTGGTTTTCGGCGGACCCGTGGTCATGTCGTGTCGTATCGATGTTGGGGTGTCTGGCGTGGCTGTCGGGGTGTGGGGTTTTGTCCATATCGTTCAGCTCTAGTGTGTGGAGGTGGGGGGTTGCGGGGTGGCCGGGTCTTTTCCACGCCGGGTGCCTGTCCCGCCTGGCCGCTGTGTCGGTTGGGGCTGGCCTGCACTGGTGGTCTCGTACGGGTTGGTCTCGCGTGGTCCGGGGGCTGGGGGCGGTGGACTTGTGGCGTGGGGGGGGCTGGTGGCCCCGCGGTCCCCGTCCTTGGTATGTGTAGGTGGGTGTGTGACTGGAGGGGGGGCGTGAATGCGGTTGTGTGTGTGTGTGGCTGCCTGTGGGGGGGTGTGGAGATGGGTGGGTGGGTGGGGGTGCATGGATGATGGGTGTTTGGGTGCGGGGGTGGTGGTGCATTGGTGGGGTTTGTGTGTGTCAGGTTGGGGGGGGGGGGGGGGGGGGAGGAAAGGGGGAGAAAAAGGAAAAAAAAAAAAAAAAAAAAAAAAATAGCAGCTCTGCGTGCCTCTTGGGGGGTTTGCGAGGCCTGGGGATGTTGGGCCGGTGACTCTGGCCCCTCCGCCGACCCTTTCCGCTTCCGTCCCTTTTCCCCCCTCCCTGGCCTGGCGTGGTCGAGCGCCCCCAGGGGCTGAGGCTGGCCCCTCTGTGCTGAACGCCGGACGCCGGGCCGTGGGGGCGGCCATGCCTGCCCTTTCTGCCCTGGGGGGATCCCGGGAGGCAGGGGTACCTAATGCCGGTAACGGCTCTTCTTCCAGGGGGGAATTCATACCCCCCTGGTCTCCCTTCCCAAGACCCCCCCCCCCCCCCCTGCTCTACCTCACACACACACACGTAGGGTTTTGGGGAGGGAGCGTGTCAAGCGGGCGTGGTGAGGGAGGGCACCAAAGTGCCTTTGCTTGCCACGTCTAGAGGCAGCCTGCTCCCCAGTTTTAACCACACTTAGACACCTAAACACATAAAATAACAACAGCTCACAACCACTTCTGAGGGGCGGGCCATATAGTGTGTGGTAGGAGGGAGGGGCCGGTTGGGGGGACATGCCCCCTACGCGACCCCACTCCCGGCATGACTTGGCACTGCCCCTTAGTTTTAACTGCAAACAACACACATCTTACACACACAGTCATGAGTGGGGGGTGGGGGGGGGACAGGGTCCTTTCATACCCCGGTCTCCCGGGCGCTACTGGGGGGAGGGGGGACAGTGGCTACTTCACGCGCCAGTGGTTAAGGCTGGCTGCATTGCGGGGGATCTGCTGGCCTGGGGGATGCCTGGCCTGCTGCGTCCGGGGGTGGGGGATGGGGGGGGTGGTGGTGGGGGGAACGTGTTGGGGGCTTGGAACTCGCGGCTCCTTCCCCGGCCCGAGCTACCACTCAGGAGGCACGAGGGCATGGGCAAGAGAGAGGTGGGTATGTGAGAATAATGAATGAGAGTGTGAAGGAGGAAATGTGGGAGGGAGGAACTTGGGCTGGAAGAGGGAGGAGATGTGGGTAAGTGGTTGAAGGAAAGGGGGGATGGAGGAAGGAGTGGCATGCTCGTGAGTGTCTAGTAGGGATGGTCGTGAGGGGCTGAAGGAAGGAAGGGCGGGAGTGTGATAGGTCAGAGGGATGGGCGGGGTTGGACATGTAAGGGGGGGGACTGTATGGGGTATTGGGGGTATAGGGAGGTGGGGGCGTATGTGTGGGGGGGGTGGGGAGGGGTTGGTGCAGTTATGTGGGGGGAGTGCATGTGTGTGTTAGAGGGTATGAGGAGGTGGGGGTAGGTGTGGACAGTGGAGGGAGGAGAGTGTTGGGGGTGGAGAGAGGAGTGAGTGTGGGTATGTAAGGTCGGAGAGCGGAGTGGGTGGGTGTGTGCGTGTGTGGGGGGGGGTACACGGAGGTGTTGGGTAGGGCTGGGCGGTGTGGGCGGAGGTTCGTACCTCGGTATTCGTGCCGGGCATCTTGGTGTCGGTGCGGTGCGGTGTGGCTGCGGGTTGGTTGGGGGCCGGGCGCTTTGGTGGGGGGGTGCGGTTTTGTTTGTGGCTTCCGGGGTTTTTTGTGCGGGGCGGGCGCAGGGGGGATCTGTATCTTGTATGTGGTTGCTCTTGCGGTATTGATGTCTTGGGTGCCTGTGTCTCGATGTGGGGGCGGTGACGGTATATCTTTCAGCCCCAGTGTTGGGGTGGGTGTGTGGGGAGTGTGTGTGTGGGCGTGGTGGCGGGGTGGGGGGTGGGAGAGGTGGTGGCGCCCTGGTGTCAGGTGTATCAGGGACTTTGGGGTGGGGGCTGGCCTGCCCTGGGGGGGCGTCGTCTGGGGGGTCCGGTCCTCCTGGGTTTCGGTTGGGCCGCCCGGGTCCGGGGGGGGGTGGCTGCTCCTGGGCGCTTGGGCCCTGGGCCCGGCGCTGTCTCCGCTCCGGGGGACGCCCGGCGCCCGGTGGGGTCGGCAGCTGCTGGTCTTGGTCCGCTGGGGCCTGGGCCTCCAGACTGCGGGGGGCTCCGGCTGGGGCCGCTTTTTGCCGCCCTTCGGGGGATGCATGTCCGCTCTTTGGGGGGGGGTAGCTGGGATCTGGGCCTCTGGGTGGCTGCTGGGGGCCTGGGTCGCGAGCCTTGCGGGCTTCCTCCTCCTTGCAGAGACGAGGCTGCATCTGCATGACTGTATCACCACGGAGCACCCTTTATTATGCATGTTGACACTGTGACACTGCTTCCCATTGCGATGACTAGGTCGTACCTCTTCTTTACTTCCCATTGCGATGACTAGGTTGTACCTCTTCTCTACTTCCCATTGCGCTGACTAGGTTGTACCTCTTCTCTGCGTAGTTCTGCGTGTGTTTGTATGATCTGAGGATATTTAAGCCACCTGCAGGTACTCCTGTAGGGGATTGCTTGTTTTGTTTTCCAACAGAGACCTTGGTTGTTTAGGGATCGCGGTACAGATGTACCAGTGAACTGTGTAAGTGGATTCATGTTTTCTCTTCTCTCTCTCTTCCTCTTCCTTACTCCTCTCTCTCTGTTTCACTTTCTATCATTACCTCTATTCACTTTCATTTCTCCCTTGTCAGGCCCAGCAGTATGAAATGGAATGGTGTAATAGACAAATGTTTAAATAAAGAAATAAAATGAATAAACATGATATCAAGTGGAGCCTTATGTTCATAAAGCTCCGCTTGATAAAGCAAAACTGTTCAACAGAATAAAGCAATCAGATTTCCATTCTGCTTGCTTCAATGCTGGACAGGACAAGTAAAAAAAAAAAAAAAAAAAAAAAAAAAAAAAAAAAAAAAAAAAAAAAAGAGTTTGAAAATAAACTGTTTTCTAGGTTGGAGGAGTACAGCGGGGTCATGGGGTCACGAACAACGCCATATCACCTGCAGGGAAACGGGCAAGTGGAAAGATTTAACAGGACGCTGTTGGCAATGTTAAGGAATTTACCTGAGACTCAGAAAGCAGACTGGAAATCGTCCCTTGCCAAAGTGATCCATGCCTATAACTGCACCCGCAGTGAGGCTACAGGCTACGCCCCGTATTTTCTCTTATTTGGTCGTCACCCACGGCTCCCCGTTGATCTCATGTTTGGGCTGCAGGCGAAAGACCAAAGTCCATCACAATGGGATTATGCAGAAAAGTGGAGGTTGAGAATGAGTGAGGCCTACCAGCTGGCATCCAGAACGGCCAATAAGGAGGCAGTGCGAGGAAAAACCCATTATGACAAAAAGATATATGGGGTTGACTTGAGTCCAGGGCGCAGAGTACTTGTCCGGAATCTGAATGAGAAAGGAGGACCCGGAAAACTGAGATCATACTGGGAGGATCGGGTGTACGTGGTGAATGAAAGGAAACATTCTGACAGCCCAGTATATGAAATCAGACCGGAAAGTGGGAAGGGACGCACCCGACTTATCCACAGGAATTTGTTGTTGCCATGTGACTTTCTCCCAGTTATGGGACCAGAGATACCTGTCAAGTCTCAAACACAAAAGGAGAAGAAGGGAGCTCAAAGACACAATCAGCGGGATGAGAGTTCGGATGATGAGAACTCCTGGAGAGCCATTGTGAGCTCACAGCTTCCAGATTGCAACAGAGACTCTGACCATCACACTGATAGTGAGCTCAGGGCAGAGGCACCGGAATTCCACCCAGACAGCGGAATAACCAGCAGTGATGGGACGGTAGAGGTACCCGGAACTGTACAACATCAGACTCTCAGTGAGGAACAGACAGAGCTGCTGGGAGATGATGTTCAGTCAGAGGATACGGGCGGTGAGGATGGGTCCGCTCAGTCGGCATCTAGTGACCAAGAAGATGGCCAGAGTCACCTCACAGGGAGAAAATGTATCCTTTCAGAACAAAGAAAACCTAGATTGATATTTACGTATCATAAATTAGGGCAGCCCGTTATGTCATGTGAATAGCAGGAATAGGAAGTAACAAAAGTTCACATCACAGTTGCCTTTTGGTTAATACAGATGCAGTGATTTGTTCAGATAATTCAGTGTACAGCATATTTTGAGTTGACATGCCTGATTGCTACATACATGTTAGTTGCAGAATGCCATCGGAAATTCAGGTCAGTTCTTAGTTAAAGTAACTTACTCTCAGAGGGGATGCAGATATGCACGCTGCAGGCGTTGGATGTGGCGGATTGTCATCGTGCACAATGACAGCTGCTGCAACAATGTGACATTAACTGGAGATACATGTCATGTTTTGGAACTGTTGACAGTATAGCATCTTTATTCTATTTTTATTTATTTTAATTTATTTGCTTTAATTTATTTATTTTAATTTATTTGCTCTAGCACCAGAATTTATTTTATTCTGGAATGCGCTGCTAGGTAGCTGCAATTTGTGAAAGCTCTCCCTTAACTTTTGTGTTTTTTTTCTGGTATAGTTGTCTTTTTTTATCGACATTGTTCGTCAGATTGGGTTTTTCTTGGAGGATTTTTTATGCTGGTTTCAACGGTGTGCAATTCGGGAGATTTTTCCTCGTATATTGGCTTTTTTCACTGCTTGTTATGATGTGTATCCATAGCAACGGAAAAATTGTTTACCACCGTGATCAACTGTTAAAACTCTCCCAAATCAAGATTTTCAGCGAAATAACACGTCAAATCCCAGTGGAGTTAAGGAGAAAGACAAGAGGATGCAGGGCAGGGGTAAGGCAGAGAGAAAAACGGTGGAGATTTAAACCGTTTCTTCCAACTGTTGTGATGGGTAACGTGAGATCGCTAGCTAACAAGATGGACGAGCTCGAAGTGCTAACAAGGTCTCAGAAAGAGTACAGAGAATGCAGTATCATGTGTTTCACTGAGACTTGGCTGCATGAACACATCCCGGACTGTAATGCGTCTGTACACGGCTTCAAGACGGTCCGTGCGGACCGAAATATACAGCTCAGCGGGAAGCGGAAGGGAGGCGGAATTGCAGTGCTGGTCAGTCAGCGCTGGTGTCATCCAGGACACGTCACTGTCAAGGAGAAGATCTGCACAAGAGACATTGAACTGTTAGCTGTGAGTTTCCGTCCATATTATTTACCCAGAGAGTTTGCCTGTGTTATTCTGGTAGCGGTTTATATAATACCAGGTACCGCACCAGAGACAGCCTGTGATGTCATCAGCTCCGTCGTGGCTAAACTACAAACACAGCATCCAAACTCATTCATAGCGATCTCTGGAGACTTCAACAACGTCTCCCTCTCTGCTACGTTGCCAACTTTCCAGCAGTTTGTCAGCTGCTCCACCAGAGAAAATAAGATGTTGGACTTATTTTATGCAAATACAAAGAATGCATACAGCTCCTCTGCCCTGCCTCCTCTAGGAAGATCTGATCATAATCTGGTTCTTCTCACCTCCACCTACAAGCCCATTGTTCAGCAGCAACCAGTCATTAGGAGGACAATTAAAACCTGGTCTACTGAGGCTGAAGATGCTCTGAGAGGGTGCTTTGAGGCCACAGACTGGAATGTCCTCTGTGAACCTCATGGAGATGACATCAACACCATGACTGAGTGTGTGACAGATTACATAAACTTCTGTGTGGACAGCATCGTTCCAACAAGAACAGTGAGGTGCTTCCCCAATAACAAACCCTGGATCACCAGTGACCTGAAAAAGCTGCTGAACATCAAAAAGAAAGCTTTCAGGGATGGAGACAGGGAGTTACTGAAGACCACACAAAAACAACTGAAAACACAGACTAAGAAGTGCAAGGAGGACTACAGGAAGAAGTTGGAGAGCCAGCTCCAGCAGAACAATGTGAGGGATGTATGGTCGGGAATGAAGAAAATCACTGGCTTCAAGCTAAAGGGGGACCAGACTGACGGAGGTCTGGACAGAGCTAACGAACTGAACATGTTCTTCAATAGGTTCAGTTCCCCCCTGCCGACAACCCAACATTCCACACACCCTCCATGAGCTCACAGCTTTCCTGTCCCACCTCCACTCTGTCACCCTGCACCTCAGTCATGGACCTGAACACAGCCTCATCTCCCTCCACATCAGGACAACCTGAGACCTCTTTTGCCTCCACCTCCAGCCTGACTGTCTCCTGTGACCAGGTCAAGAAACAACTAGAAAAACTGAACCGGAACAAGGCTGCAGGTCCAGATGGTGTCAGTCCCAGAGTTCTCAAGACCTGCTCAGAACAACTATGTCCGGTTCTCCAGCACCTTTTTAACACCAGCCTGAGACAGAACAGAGTTCCTGTGCTGTGGAAAACATCCTGTCTTGTTCCAGTCCCTAAAAAACCACAACCAGCTGAACCAAATGACTACAGACCAGTTGCTCTGACATCTCACATCATGAAAGTCCTGGAGAGACTCTTACTGGCTCACCTCAACAAGCAAGTGAACACCTTTCAGGACCCATTACAGTTCGCATATCGTAATGGGCTTGGGGTTGAAGACGCCATCATCTTCTTGCTTCAGAGAGCCCACTCTCATCTGGACCAGTCAGGCAGCACTTTGAGGGTCATGTTCTTTGATTTTTCAAGTGCATTTAATACTATTCAGCCTGCTTTGCTATGTGAGAAGCTCCATAACTTCCAGGTGGATCCCTCCACAACCACCTGGATTTACGACTACCTCACAAACAGACCACAGTTTGTGAGACTGAAAGGTTGTGTGTCTGAGATGGTGGTCAGCAGCACTGGAGCACCACAAGGGACTGTACTCTCACCATTCCTCTTTACACTGTACACCTCAGACTTCCAGTACAACTCTGAGTCCTGTCATCTGCAGAAATATTCTGATGACTCTGCTGTTGTGGGGTGTATTAGTGATGGACAAGAAGCCGAATACAGGGAACTTGTCAATCAGTTTGTGAAATGGTGCAGTAACAATCAGCTCATCTTAAATACCAGCAAGACTAAAGAGATGATTGTTGACTTCAGGAGGAGCAAGAATAAGCAGCATAGTCCTGTCTACATCCTGGAAGAGGAGGTGGAGGTGGTAGAGAACTACAAATACCTTGGAGTTCAGCTGGACAACAGACTTGATTGGAAATGCAACTGTGACTACATCTACAAGAAAGGTATGAGCAGACTCTTCTTCTTAAGGAAGCTAAAATCATTTAATGTCTGCAAAAAGATGTTGCATATCTTCTATAAGTCTGTGGTTGAAAGTGCAATTAGCTTTGCAGCCATCTGCTGGGGCAGCAGCATCAGAACCAGAGACTTGAAGAAATTAAACAAGCTGATCAAGAAAGCTGGTTCTGTGCTGGGGATAACTCTGGAGCCGCTGGAGCTGATCGTTCAAAAAAGAATGCTTCACAAGCTGATGAAGATAATGGAGGACACTTCCCATCCTCTCCACAACACGGTGAAGAATCAACAGAGTGTGTTCAGTGGGAGGCTGCGTCAAGTTCGCTGTAGGACGGAGAGATACAGGAATTCATTCCTGCCAGCAACCATCACCCTAAAGAACAAGACTAACTGACTTTTTGTTTATTTATAAAAAAAAAAAAAAAAAAAAAAAAAAAAGAAAAGTGAGCTTTTACAATACTGAATTTCCCTTCGGGGATGAATAAAGTATTTTTCATTTCATTTCATTTCATTTCATTTCATTTCATCTTTATATTCTCATGAACTCTGACTCCCACTAAGAAGCAACCTGCTTAAGTGTAAAGCCTGTCAATACATGGAAAACTGCATATTTGATGGTATGACCTGATTAGCATAAGGAATGTCGGGACGACATTTTGTTTTGAGGGGAGAGTGTAAGAGTACAGAGGTTAGATACCAGCCACCCCCCTATTTTTTTCGGTATTTTTATGTATTTCTATTGAATTTGTTCATTTCTGTAGTTGTATAGTTGCTCCATTCCTCTTACTCAGACTGAGGTTAATGAACATGATGCAATTACCACGTTTCACCACAAGAGGGCGTGTCCTAGGCTGAGTACTCCTGCTTGCGCCCAGCCACAGCTGAAGTTCAAGTGCTGTCGGCTGCGCCTGCGAGAAAGTATGGATGCTCACAGTCTCATGTCTGTGTGTTCACAGGTAAAATGTTCATAAATGACACCCGTGTATACATATGTGTGAAAGTGAGAAAGAGTCCCCGTTAAGTGAAGAAATAGTCGGCCGTTAACCTTTTATGAATGAGCTTGACAAAAGTCTGATTAATGTTGTAATGTTGGTAGCACATGTTAACAAGCAGCTAAGCTAACTTTTGTCTAACGTGTCGGGGCTACGGTGTAACTAAGTGTTTAAGTTTGAACTGTGTATACGCACTTGTACAAAGGGGAATTTTGTCATGAATAGAAATGAAAGTTGCCATATTCTATATATATATAAAAGAAACCGTGTTTGTTGTAAACAGCCACAGCTGAAGTTCAGTGCTGTCGGCTGCGAGAAAGTGTGGATGCTCACAGTCTCATGTCTGTGTGTTCACAGACTATAATAAACCCGCAAAACGTCACATTGGATCCTTATTCAAGTGTGCAACACACTGGTGCTCATGGAAGGGAATGTTTGAGCAGAAAAGAGAATTATGGTTCTCTAATTGGTATAATAATTATAATAATAGTAATAATAATAATAATAATGGGATATTAATAATAATGATGACAATGATAAATAATAATTAGTAGTAATAATAATAATTATCATTTATTTAATTGTATAGGATCATGATTATTATTATTAATTTAAAATAAAACATTGTTCTTCACACGAGTGTGAGTTAGTTTTTCCACACAGATTTATTTGACACGGGCATGTTGTTGTTGCCACGGCATGACTGCTTTCCTTTTCCAATGGAGGGAAGAGGGCGTCTCGTTCTCATTAACACCCTCCACCTGCAATCAAGGCGCCTCTACAGCTGCAAGTGTGACTTCTTTGGGAGTGACACTCGATAGTGAAGGGGTAGTGTGTAGAGGGCGGTTTGGGATTGGGCCCATATTGATTTATGGAACATTTTGTGCGGGGGCGAACTTGAAAATGAAAATGCAATCTCTTCTTCGTTTTCTTTTTACTTATGTGACAAAATGAGCAGTCTTGAATAAGAAAATGAAAAAGCACTTTGGATTATTTATTATTCATTTTAATGTATGAGTCAAATAATGCAGCTAAGACCTTGGAATGAAAAAGCCTTTCTGACAATGCCTTTTAATTTTCAAATTTGACATTTCAAATTGAATTCTGTTACACATTTGCTGGGGCGTATTTAGAAAATCAAAAGTTAAATCTCCCTTTCATTATTATTTTAATTAAGTTATAAAATGATCAGTCTTAAAGAAGAAAATGAAAATGCAATTTGAATGATTGATTACTGATTTTATTTATGAGTCAAAAAATGCAGTTATATTCTGAAAATGAAAAAGCATTACTGAAAATTCATTTTAATTTGATTGAAGTTACACAAACGCTTCCATAGTATTCGAGATGGTGCAGAGCTCAGTTCAGTCTTTGATTTCATTTTAGGACCGGCATCCAAGTCCCTCACACCCCATGAGTTAAACCACAAGGCCTTCCAGCTTTGTTCTGTGCACTTGCACACATCTTTAGTCCACGTTTTGCAGCGCTGCATCTTTTCTTGGTTTTTCCATTTTACCATGATCTCATCTGCAGCTTGTCAGCGAGGGTGAAGTTAAACACACAATGTTGCATAAACCTTTAGCATCAAGCAATAAATCATCACACTTGTTATAAAATGGAGAGAAAGAAAGACAATATGAGGAGGTTACACTGCTAAAATAAAGATCATGATTTAAAAGAAGATAAAAAACTAAATGAAATGGAAATAAAGTCAAGTGATCATCTTTGACAAAATGACTCACACAACAAGAGCTGGTCATGAAACACATGTGTAAAACACTCATAAAAAGGCATTATCAAGCCAAGTTCAGCATTTTCAGGCTATTATAAATGCATAAAAGTGGAACTGCAGTGGAAAGAACAGTCACAAACTTTCATTCAGGATGTGGGCCAGCCACTGATTTCCACAGCAGAATGCAGAGCTCACGACAACAGCATCCATCAGCTGATACAGCTCAGTTACTCTGCATGTTCACTTTGTTTCCTGCTTTATCATCAAAGCTTACACACACATGAAGTGGTTCCAGTGACCGCGACCATGTAAACCCCTAATAGGGGATTATCACGCTTCCTTGTTCCGGTTACCGGAAGTTGAAACATTTGGCACTTCCTCTTCCGGGCCATGTTAACGACAGCCGTTCCTGCTCTGTTATACTGTTTAAATCGTATAAACTCCAAACATACTTAAGTTTTCATTCCAGACTGAAGTGATACTGGATCAAAAGCTGGATCAAAGCGATCGATACGCCGCGGTGAAGGGCCGAACTTTATAATAAAACACACGTTTGTTTGTCGCCGATGGGGCACAACACCGGCACTTCACAGCATGCTAGCATTAGCCAGCTAGCGTTTACTGACGTGCTTAACATTGTGCGTCTTAAAACACACAAACATCTGAAAATCGGGTCTGTACCTCCCCGTTTCCAGTGGAACAACTGGGGACTGCCAAGAAAGGAGACGCTTTCAGATGCTTGTGTGTTTTCAGCCGCACAAAGTTAGTTATCGAGCTGGCTAATGCTAACCTGTTAACACAACTGTATAGCCTGCCGGCCACAAATAAACGTGTGTCGTTTTATTATAAAGTTCGGTCCTTCACCGCGGCGAATCGGTCGTTTTAATCCACTTCTTCCTCAGCATCACTTCAGTCTGGAATGAAAACTTGGCATTGGCGCTTATCCGATTTACAAAGTTTAACAGAGTAGTAGCTGGCGGACAGGTTGGCAGGTTAGCATTAGCCAGCTTGATGACGTGCCTAACTTTGTGCGGCTGAAAACACACAAGCATCTGAAAACGTCTCCTTTCTTGGCAGTCCCCAGTTGTTCCACTGGAAACGGGGAGGTACAGACCCGATTTTCAGATGTTTGTGTGTTTTAAGACGCACAATGTTAAGCACGTCAGTAAACGCTAGCTGGCTAATGCTAGCATGCTGTGAAGTGCCGGTGTTGTGCCCCATCGGCGACAAACAAACGTGTGTTTTATTATAAAGTTCGGCCCTTCACCGCGGCAAATCGATCGCTTTGATCCAGCTTTTGATCCAGTATCACTTCAGTCTAGAATGAAGACTTAAATATGTTTGGAGTTTATCCGATTTAAACAGTATAACAGAGCAGGAACGGCTGTCGTTAACATGGCCCGGAAGAGGAAGTGTCAAAAGCCGGCAACTTCCGGTAAGCGTGATAATCCCCTATTCCGAGTGAAAACAACATTTCAGAATAAAACTTAATTCTTTACTAGGTGGTTGACTTATTCCTCTTTTAATTCTGAATTAAATAATTCACCTGTCATGTAACCGTTTATTCCGCTCCAAGTGAATTCCTGTCGTTCTGCGTATGCCCCTTCCCTTGTCCTGTTGTAACGGCGCTTTTCGAAGTGCATGTGAAACAAGCGCTGAACTCGTTCCAGCCGGCGGAAATGAAGAAGCATGTTAGTGTTGAGCTGCTGCTACAAAACTACAATCAAAATACAGTGAAAATCTGTGTTATGTGGTTTTCATGTCATAGTCGAAACGAAAAATAGCAGAAACCAGCGTCTGTTTGCTTCCGGGTATAGACGTAAACAGACGTAAATACGTAACATCCGCCTCCTGTCCAATCAGAACCCTATAAACACAAGATCTAAAGTGGACTTAGATAGATGTGTTTTCCATGTAAACCTTAATTTGGAATTATTATTTCCATGTAAACACGAGAGGATCATTTAATTCCAATTTTTCTTTATTTATTAAATTTCTTTAGTGCATTCCGAATTATTTAATACTGAATAATTAATTCAGAATAAAAAATACATCATGTAACCAGGGCCACAGTCACTTAAAGGGATAGTTCAGGTTTGTGGACATGAAGTTGTGTGAAACCTTCTCCGTCTGTAGCTCTGAGTGTCTCTACTGTCACCGAGCCTCCTACTCTGAGAAATAGACGGTAATGTACCGGAGAAAAAGTAGTTCTGAAGCTGAACGGGGGCGCCGTTCACCAAAGGTTTGTTTTGTTAGACTATTTCAAGAATTTTAAAACATCCCGACCTTGCTTTAAATTCGGACTACGTTTTGACCGCTATCACTCCGCCGAGTAGCTGTGCAAGCCATTACCTGGAAACAGACATGAATTGGGATCGCCCCTCGCAAACTTTATTAGCTGTTAATGTAACCCAGGTTAAAAAATGATGTAACCCAGGTTAAATATATATATATATATTACATAAGAGTAAAATAAGTTGAAAGGTGTAAGTGATTCATTTAGTGCAATTTAGTTCATCAGAGATGATTACAAACTTTAATTTAGCAATCATACTATGTTGAAGAGTAAAACTGTGCTGACATAAAATTGATGTCGCTGCCCCTTTAAGAAGGTAGGGACGTTAAGCACAGCACGCGAGTGATGTGTCAGAGAGACAAACAGAGCAAATCGAAGAAACTGAGCAGCATTAACAAACAGGAAAAAGACTGGAAAAGTGAATATTATTTTTGGAAAACATCACTTTCCTGGTCGGGAATTGACAGGGATTTTATGAGAGTTAAACCACATCGGTTTTGGTGAGTTTTGTGTTTATTTTCTTACATTTTCATGTGTTGTAGTTGTTTCTTTTTCTGGCAGTTACATTGTTACAAGTAAATGCTCCGCCATGAACTGTTAATCAGTTAATATTTTGAGTTTATGAATATTTTGAATGTTATAAATGTGACTGTATATTGTGTAAATGAAAAATATATATGCAGTAACTGGCGTGGAAAACGGAGCCGTTGGTTAAAAGAAGCCGCTCCGCTGTCATTCTGAGTTGGAAAAAACACTGTTGCAGTAATGCAACAACTCAGAATGTGGAATATATATTTGTATAATTGAGGATTTTAAAAGAGATTTGTTGTTTTTATGACCTGTTACACAGGTCAGGTTTTTTTTTTATGCTTGACTTGGAAGTTCGTTGGAGGAAGGACGGTTGAACTGCCGTGTGCGGGCGTGCACACACACAGACAGGATTCGGATCCAGGATGGCGAGCCAGACCCAGATTCAATTCACCTTCTGCATTACGTCAGTGAGGAATCTCCTGTATGTGGTAACTCGCTGCCAGAGCGGTAGGAGTATCAGAAACTGAGCTGAGCTGAGCTGAACTGAACTGAACTGAACTGAATGGAACGGAACTGAAAACTGAATAATTTTTTTTGGACTGCATCGAACTGAAACTTTTCATTGGACTTGAACATTTAAATTCACATTTGGACATGATCTCATCTTTTAAGTATTGTATTTTTTTTCATTATTGAGTTTATAATTTTGTATGTGATTTGAATGATTGTGGTCTGCTTTGATTGTTGGGTAATTGAATGAAATTCTTTCCTGTAAAAGTAAGAAAAGAGAGTTAACTCAGGAAAAAAAAGTAGGAAACTTAAATAGGTGCAACCTAGGAAAAAGAAACTTGTCCAACTAACTTAAATTAGCTTAAAGGGACTTGAGGCAGGAATAAAAAAACAAACAAACATGAATGTCCCGTTTTTTTTATACTAATGGGTGATGAAGTGCTAAATACCAAAAATAACGTTTCCACCCACGTTTCTCTCCGTTGCCTTGAACAGGCTGTGTGCTGCAAAATGCGCTGCAATTCGGTGTCCGAATTTCCCGCGCTGGCTTGCGGACGTGTCATCAAGTGACCTACAGCCACAGTTTTGATGCAGGAAAAAGACGGTCGCGTTATATTAAAACACTGTAAGCGATAGTTATGGATTCTTCTGCCGTCAGCAAACGATCCAGATCAACTGAAAGACACTAAAAAGTGTAACTACGGAGAAAAAGGTGAGTAAACAACATTTTAGCTTCAGTTTGTGCACGCTCCCGTGACGGCTTGGCTCGTGGCTGCAGTTACCTGAAGCGCCGGTCGCGGCGGACGCGAGTTTCGTTTCTTAATCTTGCCTCAAGTCCCTTTAACTAAAATAATTTAGGATAAAAAGACTAGTTTAGATTAGCTTTGTTGAACTAAATTAGTGGAACTAAAGAACAAAATAAAAGAAAAAGGGTGATATATATATATATAAAAATATATATACAGTATAAGGTACTGTTTTTTATATATGTTTTTTTTCTATTTAGTAAAGTGCCGGCTTCTTTGTATATAAAAAAACGGTCTCTGTTGTTATCATTCCTGCTTCCCACTCCTTAGAACCTAGAACTGGTCCAGTGGTGTGATACCAGTGTTACATTAACAACACAGAACAAATACCGGGTAGCCTATTATGAATGAGGCAAACAATGTCAGACTATGAAAGCGACGATGATTTGCCCTTTACCCTTTCGCCAAGAGGTTATCTTTATGAACCAGAGCACACTGATGTGCATAGAACTACCTAGAGCTGTTTACACCGCCCTACTCTTCCTTTGCCTTTACTCTGTCGGAGTTTAGGTCTCATTTTAAATTAGAAGATGCTACACGAGGACAGATTAAATACATCTGACTTTTCAAAACATTAGTGGCGGTTGGAGTGGACAACTTGGACCACAGCTTTTATTTCCGTGAAGTCTGACGGCCATTTGTCTCAGTGACAGTAGAGACGCTGTTGCATCAGAGCTACAGATGGTGAATGTTTCACACAATGTCATGTCCAAAAACCTGAACTATCCCTTTAACTAATCCTATCATATCCAGAACGGCGACAATTCAACATTCTGAGTGTCTCTTCAAACCATTTTATAATTTCGTCCAGCTTTAAAGCAGTTTTCATTGTTAAGCTCTGAACATCATAAAACATGTCAGCGGTGAAGTGCACTTGATTGGCGGTAACCATCCCATCAACTTTACCCAGCAAGGTTCCAACTTGCTGTCTGTTTCCTTTCTGTGTGTTGTTTAACACACAGCATCTCTGACCACACATATGGACCAGTCTGGATAAAGACTTTTCAGTTTTGATGAAATCATCAATCGACTGACCATCGGTCAACTGATCTCCATATGTGAAGAGGATCATTGTGTAATTGACAGAATTTTTGCAAAAGAGCTTTGGCAACATTTTAAACAGTTTTATGTGTGCTTCAGAGACTCTGCCTATCCTGACCACAATAATAAAGGCATGCAGACCTGGATGGGCCTCGTGTATTGCTTTCACTATCTCTTTATACAACTGTTTGGGAGTCAGAACCTTCTGAGTAAACCCAGGAGTGTCGACCACTTTGACGTCACAACCTTCCACTTGGGCTGATTTAGCTTCACCCTCTGTAGTGACCACTCCAAAGCCACCACCTGCTTTGAAATGATCTGATCCCAAGATGGTGTTTCCTGATGCACTTTTACCATCTCCAGGCAGACCGAGCAAGATGATCCTCCTCTCTACCACAGGACAATCATCTAATGGAAAGAAACAGAGAAATGTAGTTGTCCACATTGCCACATCATTACTGAACTAATCGAGCAACACACCCACCCATATTTCTACAAATTGGCAAATATTAAAACATTTTTTAAATAAATTGCATTAATTTGGGTTTAATTCATTCATAATTTAAATATAGTGAAACTGGAGGAGGTGAAATGAAAGTTTTACGCACAGTTTAAAAACAAACTTACGAAGAAACCTGCTGCAAAATCTCCCAGCAGTTTTAGGGGCCGTTCACACGAGGACGATTGTGGGTAAAAATGACAAAATATTTTATCAGAAGTGCCTTTCATTCACACAGCAACGGCGTTATTCTGGGTTTAAGATGCAAAAATCGGAAGATTCATTCCAAAGTGGAATTCTCAAAGACGCGACACTGTTGTGTTCTCGTCTGCATGGCCCAAAACACAAAAATGATGGTGGACCTATTCACACCATGCTCATGTCGCATGCGCGTTGCATGTGCACTGACATCACACACAAACAGGAAAAACAACAACGTCTGACTATTTAGGTCAGGGGTGTCCAGCTCCGGTCCTCGAGGGCCACAATCCTGCAGGTTTTCCATGTCTCCCTTCCAGTAGCGTACAGTATGGTGATTAACCTGACTCAGCCAGATGGATTTGCTCCGCATATCCATCTGGGAACCAACCATTAGAGTAGTTTTCGGAAGGGGTGAAAATACTGGTTAGCTGATTGGATAAGGCATCTGTCTATCACCACCTATGTTGGTGATAAGGCCCTTTCAGATAGAACGCGTTTTTCGCCGAGTTCACCGCGGGGTAGGGCGCAGACTCGGCGGCAGACCCGGCGGCAGCAAACACGTCAGGCACGCGTTGCTAAGCGACAGACCAGGAAGTGTTTTCTCCCCAGCACGCTTCGTTGTGAGAGATGTACATCTCATAGTCGCAGCAAAGAGCTTTGCTCCAAGGGAGGAGGAGGAGATCAGCAGCAGATAAAAGGGTGGGGGTCCACCTGATCCTGATAACAAGGCAGAACGTGGGGAGTTCAGGCTCGTCCGCGAGCTGCATTCTTTCACACAGACCGCTTCCAGGTTTACTTCAGGCTGAAAAATGACCACTTTTTTCCCTGAACTGGCCTCTCCTATTGGACGCGCTAGGATGTCGTCACAGCGCGCTGCGCCCGAATTGAAAAATGTTCAATTCGAGCGCAGCGGCGTCAGCGCCACCGCGGCGGCATGCGCCCACCTTGCGCGCCGCGGTGCTCCGCGGCATGGCGGAACGCGCTGCCGCGGCGGTACCACATACACAATGAATGGGTTTGCCGCCGTCCTCTTGCGCTTGCCGCGTTCTATCTGAAAGGGCCTATAGACGGGATAAATCAACCAATCAGATCAACGAAACATATGACCTACTAACAGAGCGACGACGAAAACACGAGCAAAAACATCTTTTCCTTTGAGAAAAGCCTCCAGAGCAGTGTTTTGCTCTTCTTTCAGTGAAGAAATACTCTGTAATTCCGATAAAACTTGAGCGATAGCCACGCTGATGCTAGTTTTGTCTGCTGAAGCCGCCATGTTGTTTAGACTGAACTGTCGCTTCTCGTTGTGTCACACCTCAACCCGCCTCAAAGCCAACGCTCATTGGACGTTCCTTTGGTGAACTTCTCCAAATTCTCTTCAACGGAAAGAAGCCAGACTGATCTGTGAGTGAAAACCTGAAGCTCGCCAGATCAGGATGGTCTCATGAGGCTGGATGGTGATAGGCCCCGGTGCAAATATTTTTTTGTGCCCCACCTCCGCCATAAACACAAACATGTTCGTGCACACATGCACGCATATGCACTCACACACACACACAAACATTCTCGCACTCGCACATGCACAACTGTTTGAGAGATCTGTTCTCACTGTGATGGATTCCTTTTACCGAAGATGCTGCGCGGTGCGTTGTGCAGGTCGCGTTTCCCTATTTAGGATAAAAAACTTAATCAAATTAAATTTCACAGGTGCGTGCAGGTTGCGGGTAACAGAAATTTTATTTAGTTCTTTGTGGACATAAGTGTTTTACTTGTTGCTGGTGTGACTTTTTGCATCTCGCATCACCAGCGTCCAGCAGTGAGGGAGACGTTTCTGCTACTGGTGTGATGCAGGAGCAGAACAGCTGAAACCAGCATGGTGGAGAACATCCTACCTTCTTTAGCTCCGAATCCTAACCACCTTGCTGCTGCTTTGAAGATTATGACCATATTTAAACCCTCTCATGTCGGCAGGTGCTCCTTCCTCACCTGCTGAATCAAGTTGTGTAAAATGGTTCTTTACTCTGGTGGCCCAGCAAAGAACTGGAGCCTGTTTAAAACCAGTTTAGTGAGCGAGGAGCGCGAGCTTTGGCGGTGGAAAGTCAAAGAGGCCGTTCTGTACCAGCTCATATAGAAAATGGACGCATGGCTTACTCTTATTTTACCGACCCACCTGAGGTATTCCATTCACAAAAACAGCAACGTGTGGCATTGGACTTTGGCTCATTACTTATGAGGGTGGGACTCGGCCAATCAGAGTACGTATAGATTTCCATACAGTGGGCATTCTCTGCGTGGGCGCCCATTAAAACGCATCAAACACTGCCAGCTTTGTTCGGTTTTCAGAGGGTTTTTTGTGTGTGTGTTTTTCAGATAAAGAAAAGGTAAAGCGGTGTGCATGAGGTAATGCTAAGGGAATTTTTTTTTTTTTTAACTCTCCTCTAAATCTGACGGACAGCTGCTTATTATTTCCCCTTCCTTCATGGGCCCCTGATTGCGTCTGGGCCCTGGTGCAGCTGCACCAGCGATACTTGCGCCTGTGCTCCCTTCTCCAACACACACCTGACTCAAATTCATAGGCTTTTAGATTCATTTAATTTGAGTCAGCTGTGCTGGTGCAAGGAGGCATGGAAAACCATCAGGACAGCGGCCCTTAAGGACCAACTTTGGACACCACTGATTTAGGCTGTCTTATTTCAGAAACAATTAAACAGCTACACGGACTACGTAGGCCACTCCGTAGCTTATACAATCCACGCACTTGGCAGTGTGCAGGTAGTGGTTATTTACAGTCTTTGGTGCAGACCTCGAAACGGGACATACCTTTCATAAACCCAGTGGATCTAAGGTAGATTTTACACATGCGCGCAGACATGGTAGAGTTTTATCACAGCACCACCTTAAGGCCTGGTGTGCATATCCAATTGAATTCCACACACTGGCGTCCTCGTATGCACGCAGATTTCTTCATGATGACACTCGTGTAAACGCGGATGAAAAGATGAAGGCGTGACACCACTTTTGCGTCTTCTCTTCTGATCGTCCCTGTGTGAACGTAGCCTTAACGTGGGGGCTTAAAGTGTCACTGTATAATATACTTGTATAATCTGTTGTATCAGACAATCACTCACTTGACTTGAGGTGTCCTGACTTCAGCAGAAGCTGTCTGACTTGATCGTGTCCTCCATTTACATTGTTGAACACATGTTTCCCTGCAAACCTTTTGAGAAGTGGTATAAGTGGACCTTCAGGTGGTTTGTTGATGAAATCATCCAGTGTCTTGCCATTAAGGTCATCTCCCTTGTAAAGAGCATGTAACTGTTTTTCAGCTCCTTTTCTCCAATGACTCTGATTGCTGTTTCTACTGCATTTTTCTCCTCAACGGTGAATCGATGGATTTTAACCACCACCAGGAACAAACGAGGGCTACCTGCTTCAGTCAGCTCCTGACAGAGCGTTTTATCTGGTTCACTGACTCCTCTGAATCTAATATACCTGGAGTGTCAATCACTTTGATCATTTTCTGAAACACTTGTTCTGATTCCTCTGAGATCTCAGTTGTGACAGAGCTGAAGGAGATCTCAGACTTAAAAGCTGTTTTTCCTAAAATAGTATTTCCTGAAGCACTTTTACCCACTCCTGTATTCCCAAGAAGTACTACGGTGAGATCTGGATCCATGGTCATGGAACTGAAAACCTGTGGAGGACAAAGAAAGATTTGGGAAAACATCTTTAAGACTGCTGTAAACTTTTAACCACTGGGTTTTGTTTTCACAACAAAGAGTTAGCCTCTGTAATTTATGAAAAACTGGTGAGATTATACAAGGTTCTTGAAAAAGCTTAAAGGTACAGTAAGTAAAAAAGGTCAAAGGTCAATGGCAGAAAAATGTGATATATAATTCAAAACTGTTTCTATTGATGTGTAATCACTGCACTCGAATAGCTGTTATATGTTTAGTTTCTTAGAATGAGTCATTTATATCTACTTTCTGGGGGGTGCACATATGGAGGCAGCCATATTTTTTTTCCACGATTTTTACGACGGTGTCCCTGAATGGACAAAACAATGTGTGTGAAATAAGAACCTCTGACTTTAAAACTGCTGTACCAGTTCTGTTTAATGGGAGTTAGAGACTGTTTGGGATCAGTAATGCCTTAGAAGACATTAAAAGTAGTTACTCAGATCCACTCACACATGGAAACACCTTTTTGTCTGAGAGAATTTTGGCCCTTAACGGCCACCATACATTCACAACAGTGCTTGGAATATAAAGTCATTTGAAAGAAAACATCTTTCATTTCGAATACCTATCTTTACCACTAGATGTGAGTAATTCTTGCATACTGTACCTTTAAAGTTAGAGATGTAATGTCCATAATCAAATCGATTCTTTTGAACGGTTCTGTTAAATTAGCAATGAGAATCAGGTCTCAGTTGTAAGCCATTCTTTTTTATATCCAAATTGTCTACACTGTCTTCATGTGACACTAGAGGTGGGCGGATCGATACCAATATCGATATTATCGATACCAACGCTGGTATTGATATTGAACGATACTCGTGTAAAAAGATCGATACTAAAGCTTTTTTTTTCCCGCACGCAGTCACTGCTGCGCAAACGGATGAATAAAAGTCTGGAGCAGCGCATTCTGTCACAGAGCAGGGGGCAGCGTTCTCCCCCCCTCGTCTTTAGTTGGTGCACCATCACAGCCAAACAGCCTTGTAGGTCGGCTCAGCCTGGCCCACGTACTCAGCGCTCTCCTGTCCTCGAGACGGCGGAGTATCGAAATGACAAAGAGAAGCTGTTTGGCTTTATTTTATTACAGAAAATGGAACGACAGCGAGCTGGATAGATCGCAACGGGGCTGTTAAATACAGTAAAAACACAACAAACCTCTACATGCACATGGAAACCCATGCAGTAGAAACACGGAGCTGCAGGAACAGAGAGACATTATAAAATGAAACAGAGAGTGGTCATCTTCAACATCAGTTCATGTTACTTTTTCTTTTTTTTTTTTTTTTTTTTAAATTAAATTTTTATTGAGTTTTTCAGAAAGGAGATCACGATACTTCTGGCATGTACAAACTAATGTCCTCCAACAAAATTACATTCAGTACAATTTTCTTCTTCCAAATTCAAGACAGAAAATGGTAAAGAGGAGAAGGAATAATTATACCTTGGAGGAGATTAAAAAAAAAAAAAAAAAAAAAAAAAAAAAAAAAAAAGGACAAGAGATTTTTTGAAGGATGGTTATAAGGTATGCTTATCCTTTGTCAACTATTCATTCTCCTTTCTTGGAACAAAGACCTCACTCATTTCTGACATTGTTGAATTAAGCTACACTTTTCAGAATGCAATGTATCTCAGGGAAATACAGGGGGACAGAAAGTCAATTACTATTCACTTGGAGGGTGAAAAGAGAGATTATGTACAATGGTGAAGGATTTACATGTAAATTATAATGAATTTCTTGTTACCAGTGTATCAGGCAAAAGCCACAAGCAAAGGTTAAGGAAATAAACAAAAAAACAAAAACAAAAAAAGAACAGTTGTAACTCTATGTCAATGAACTTCCGGGCACCGTGACCTGTTTAATCCATCAGATAAAGTCTGGTCTAAATGGCCTTATATATTCCAACCAGCTATTCCACATTCTGTTAAATTTGTCCCATTCCATTCTAAGGGAGTATGTTAACTTCTCCATTATGTAAATTTCATGTATAATTTCAACCCAATCTTCAAGGTTGGGGCCCTCTAGTCTTAGCCACCTTCTGGTGATTGCTTTTTTTCCCTGCCATTAGCAAAATCCATACCATTTTTTTTTCTCCAGGTCTCCTCATTTCTACATTTAGTTTCCCCAAATACAAAGATTCAAATGTGAATGGGAGTTTTGAACTCAATACTTGATCCATACATCCTTTCAGATCCTGCCAAAATGTTTTCACTACAGGGCAATCCCAGAATATATGAAAATGGGTTGAGTTATTGGCCCCACATTGTCTCCAACACCTTGTATCATGCTGGTTTTGCTGAGCTGGTGTGACAAAGTATCTTGTAATATTTTTCCATCCTGTTTCTCTCCACAATAAGGAGCATGTTGTTTTCCATTGCTGTTCACAGATGTCTTCCCACTCCTCCAAAGACAGAACTATGGATGCATCCTTCTCCCATTTTTCCTTAATATAAGCAGTGTTATATCCTTTTAAATTTTCTATTGCTATGTACAGTTTTGAAATGATCTTCCTGCCCAAGTTTGATTCATAAGCTGAGATGAACATTCTTAATATGTCTAGTTCCGACCCTTCCAGATTTACCCTGCTAATTTTTGGTTCTAAGTAATGTCTTAATTGCAAGTATCGATAAAAATCTTGTTTGTTTAAGTCAAATTGTTCCTTTATTTCTTGGAAACTCTTGAGTTTCTCCTTCTTAAGAAGTTCCCAATACATTGTGGGTCCTCTTTTCCAGCTTTTAAAACTAGCATCCATTTTATTTGGTATAAAGTCTGTGTCGTATGCAATCCACTTCAACAACCTATAACCACCCATGTTAGTTTTAGAGATCATATTAAACCATATCTTAAGTGCTGTCCCCAGCCAAGGATTTAAGTCTCCTCTGAGACATTTTCTCAGTTTGTCCTCCCCTATTATTGCTTGTATTGGCACCTCTTCTGTTGTATGGACTTCAATTTTTTTCCACTGGGCCTGATATGAGGGATCACATAGATGCAGCAGCGTTTTTAGTTGTGCAGCCTTATAATAACTCTTTAAGCATGGAAGCCCCAACCCTCCTTTAGCTTTGGGTAACTGAAGTGTTCTGTATCGGATCCTTGGTCTACGTCCTCATGTTACTTTTTCAAAGTGCATGTTACTTAAGTCAAATGCTACTGGAAAAACTAAAAAAAAAAATTAATTAAGACATTGAAATAATCTAGTACATTTATTCCATCGAAAAATGTTATCTAACATTAGATAAAGCTTTGATTAATCCAAAACAGGGAAATTTATAGAATTACTTTAAAGCAACAGGCAAGTGCACACAGTGCAACATTATACATAAGGACTGAAAGATATAATATCATAAGAGGTGGATGAGTAAAAAACTAGATTAATGATTTTCTGGAATTGAAACAAATATACTAAATATGATCCAGCTCAGACTTGATTGCATATAAGTACCCTTTTGTGTTACGTGTGAAATAAATACAGAATGATTACATACAGGTACTATAGTCCATTATTATTTCCCGATTCCCCAAGAGCTGAGTTTAACAAAATTCTATCCTCGGTCTTTTTGGATCCTTTGGATCTATGAAGCTTAAATATGAAAAAGTATCGGTATCGGTATCGATATCGGCAATACTGGCCCTGTATTTACTTGGTATCGGATCGATACCAAAATTCCTGGTATCGCCCAGCTCTATGTGACACGTGTTAGCGTAATGGGAGTCTGATGACCAATTCATTCGCATGAACACATCTATGGGCAGAAAGTGTTGTCAAGAAACCAAAGTTCCAAAACCTTTACTTAAATTTACACTGATGTAGCTCAGAATTATTCTGTTTATATTTATATTTGTCTATATTTTTTACTGCATTTTATCCCATATGGTAGATTTTATATAGATATATTTTATGTTTGTTCACTACCTTTACCTTCAAGTTATAACATTACCCCAGAGTGACTGGCAACCAAGGTATCCTGTGGCTGATTGGTTAGTGTGAGTGAGTGGCATGTTGGAGGTTGGGGTTCAAACCCTGCCTAAGCCCTCAGTGTATCTCATCCTCTATGTGGTTAGGTACATTTAGCCTGATTTTGCTGTAATTGGTCAAGATAAGTGGTGATGATGCTCGTTGAAAAAAGTGAAACTGCCTGTTTGTTAAAGTTTCTCAACAAATTTTTTCTATGGCAGAGGCCCCCTTAAGTTCAGCCTTGAAAGGTCAAAGTGAAAATATACCAGTGACCCTCAGGCAAATCAGACATTTTAAGGGTACCAAAATAATATAATTGGGGTTTGTGTGTGTGTGTGTGTGTGTGTGTGTGTGTGTGTGTGTGGAGGAAACGATCCTCAAGTGCCACTGTCCTGCAGGTATTTAGTGCTTCCTTGCTTCAGCACATTTGATTCAAATTAATGCATCAATCAGCCTATCAGGTTTTAAACAATGACTTAATAATTTGAGTCCGGTGTGTTGAAGCAAGGAGGCCTAAAAACCTGCAGGATTGTGGCCCTAGAGAACTGGATACCCTTGATGTAATGTGAAAATAATGTGAAGAGTATGAGTAACCAAATGGTGTTGGAGTAAAAGTTATCAGATAATCTGGGATAAAGTGATGGAATTGTGAAGGTTTAAATGTTCCAAGAACTCAATCTACTTCATCAAAATAGCTTTCAATCACTCTGTATCAACATGAAATATTCAGGATTATTCAATTTGAATGGTTTGTGTGAACTTAACTCAGTTTTCAGTGTTGCTGCCAAAGCAAATCATCTGTGTGCAACCACTGTCCACTATTGAATTACGTAAATCCAACAGCTTCTTTATTTCAGTGCAGCGTGCACTATCTTAAGCTCTTACCACGGGGAACTTCCTTTTCTTGCTTCGTCTGCCATTTCCCCCGAGAGTTTGAGTGACTGGTGTCTGCTGTGTCATGCCCTTAGCTCTGTCATTGGCTGGTGATATGAACAGAAATCCTGGCCCAGAAACGTCCCGAATGCTACATAACAAAAGGAAAAAGCGAATTACAGACAGGAGAAGGAGTTGCAAACAATGTCACCACCTGTGGTGGTCCACCACATGAGAGTAGAGGCCCAAAGGAGCGGATTGAGATGGATTTCACTTGCACAAGTCTAACATTTATTTTCAGGGGGGAAACTTCAGACTCTACCTTTAAAGTATTACAAAATTTAACTCGTTTTTTTGTTCCTATGGGCTCTATGTACAGCACCACTACTTAAGGTAGCTCCTTTGTTTCCTGTCTTTCTTTACCGGGCAAACTGATTAATCCAGGTGTGTCTGATCTTAGTAACTGGCCAGGCACACCTGGATTAATTGGTTTGTCCAGTAATGAACGTAGAGCAAAGAGCCCATTGTACCTTTGAATTTGAAGTAGCTCAAATTCTGTTATTTCTGAGTGCACACATTTCTGTTGTGAAAGCAGAATTTTAGCTAGGTGCTAGTCAGATGCTACTTCAGCAAAAAATTAAGTAAATAATATATATATATATATATATATATATATATATAACATACATTATTTACTTAATTTTTTGCTGTATAATATATATATTATATTATAACATTCTACTGCTTTTGCAGGTTGCTTTTGCTCTTCTTTTATATCCAAACCCCACTTCATCAGGATTTATCATTTTGCTGCCCTAAAGATCCTGTCCACAAAACTAATAAAAAAATTTATAGTCCAATTCGACATTTCAATAAACCACAGTTGACAGCCTTTTCACATTTTTTAAGCAACTGATGTCTGACAAATTTAAGCTGTTTGAATGAAAATCTGTGGATATGACACCAGAACAGGCCCCTCATGATAAGAAAAACATAAGTTCCTGTGATCGGCTGAAATCTGGGAGGTGTTACAAGGAGGCAGGCAAAGGAGTTTAACCTTTGAACACTGGCAAATTATTGCAAGTTGTAATCAATACAAAAACACACCTTCTGTGAGCATCACCTTAACAGTGGTACCAGTTCTGGCTTGAAAAAGTATTTTTCTTCCAATTGCTCACATCTACATTTTTTGTCTACTCCTGCAGACGTGGGAAGTGTGGCAAAATGTCATCTGAGGCTGAAAACATACAGTAAATATTAAGAAAGGTCATTTTCCTTCAACAATCCCCCAACTGTTACCAGAAGCTCATTTATTGTTTGTTTGTACACAGAGAGGAGTGCATGGAAACTTTTGATTGCTCTGTGAACTCAAGTAATAGTGAAAAATTTCATTTAACAGTCTACTCGCGTGAAGATACTAAATGTCCTATACTAATTCCGCAGTCAATTGTCTAATTTAGTAAAAGAAAAACAAAGAAAAGAAGTTGAATTTGTTCAAAATGGCTGCTGTGACTTCTTTGTGTTCATCAACAAAATGGTGATGCAAAATCCTCTATTGCTCTCTGCAAATATATACAAAAAAATAACCTCAAATAACAGAAATTAAAATTACAAGCTGTAAGTTGGTTAGTTGGGGGGGAAAAAATGAAAGCAGAACACCTGCAAATAAACTATTATCTCCTAAAGTCAAACTCTAGAGATGCAATAAAACAAACATTGCCGCACCTGAATGAAGGTGATGCCGTTTTCTGGGAGAAGTGAAGTCTCTCTGGTTCAGTTTCACTTCTTCTACAACTTAGTCAAGTTCCATAAGTCACACTAATTCTAATGCAACGTTTTTCCAAAATAACAGCATAAAATATCCTTTCACTCAACCGACCCTCAGCTCAACACAGTCTATCAATATTTGATCTGATAGTCTGATCAGAAAATATTTATGGAGGGATTTGTTCTAGAATCTGTTTTATTAATAGACAATTTTGTATCAAGCTGGATTTTATTTTCTACACAGGATGTGGAATAATAAGATTTAGAAAATCTAACCTGTCTTACTTGATCTTCAGACTTGAAGTGGAGTTTTTATGAGGGCATCATGGCAGAGATTCAAGGAAGCAGTAAGTTTGATTCAGGTTTTTCTGTACCCTATGACTTAACACACATTATTTCTGTAATATCTGTTATCAGTGTTGTTTATGATGTGAGCTTATGCACCCAAAATGTTTATATCAAATTTTGACTTCCCCACACTACCGACTACTCTTACTTTCACTTTTAGTAAGATGAGACAACAATTTCTTTTATTATTTCTCGTCAAAACATGTGCAATAGTCTTAATAACAGCAGAAAAGGTCTGAAATCCCTATACATTCAAACAATATAAGATATTTAATGATGGAAAAGTAAAGGTAAGATGTTTTCATTATTCAAAAATTAGGTTATCGTGTGGATGCAGTGAGGAGTGGTTCTTTGCACATGGTGATTATTTTTATGAACAACCAGATGCTATCTCTGGGGGGTCCACTATAAGAATGTCAACTAACGCTGTTGACGCTGTAGTGACGTAATTCCTGCGAGACGGTAGACAATTCAATTCAAACCAGGCGAGTTAGCAACTTTAAGGCTTCAACTTATTAACATTTGCCAATATAATAGATAATCAGTAAAATTAACAAACAAACAAAAAAGCAATATAGTGAAGGGTACACCCTGGAGGGAAACGCGGAAGATACCATCAGCCCAGAAGATCTTATTGATCAGTATTGCGATCACTCTAATATGAAAAATGGAAAGCCGAAAGCAACATCCACCCCGGAAAACAAGAGAGCTCGGGTAGTAGACTCCTCCGGTGCGGCGTCTCCACAAGAAAACTCGGTGGATATCCTTCTCTCTATAGAGAAGAAGGTAAACAGCTTAGACGGCCGTTTGAACCTGCTGGAGGCTCTTCACAAAGAGTTCCAGAATCTCCGGGAGTCGCTGGAGTTTAGCTATCAACAGGTAGAAACGCTTGCAGCCGCAAACGCTGACTTACAAAACACGGTTAAGTCCCTCACTGAGGGAATTAACCGGCTGTCAGGGGAAAACAAAAAGATGAGAGAGGCAGTGATCGACCTTCAGGCTCGAAGCATGAGAGACAACCTGGTATTCTCAGGCATCCCAGAACAGACAGATGAGAACCCCGAGGAAACGGTAAAAGCCTTCATTCATAAAGAGCTGAAACTCCCTGCTGATTTAGCCAGCAGTATCGGCTTTCACCGTGTACATCGCATAGGAGGCAAAAGAACGGATTCACGCAGACCCAGACCGATTGTGGCCAAGTTTGTTCACTTCAAACAAAAAGAGCAAGTAAAGAGACAGGGCCGCGAGCTAAAAGGGACCGATTTTGGGGTAAACGACCAATACCCGAAAGAAATCCTGGACCGGCGTAAAGTTCTGTTCCCCATCAGGAAGAAAGCCATGTCGGAGGGCTCTCGGGCTGCTATCGCGGTTGACAAATTATTTATTAACGGACATCTTTACCGGGACCCAAACATCACCCCGTGGCTCTTCTGATGTCAGGTACAGTTCAATCCCATATCCTTCTAACTGTGATTATATGAATTATTATCTGTTATGATCATAATTGCTAATTTCACTACCGTTTCGACCTCACCGTTCACAACACGATGCACTTTTTAAACCTCTGGTTTGTTGTTACATTTTTTCTTTTTTCACCTTTTATTACTTTCCTCCCTTCCTCCTTTTTCCTTCACTTTCACACACTGAACGGTCATTTCATCCGCGACTTTATAAACATTAATAACCCCGAGGGTAGAAGGTCCAGTTCACGCAGCGCGAGGCACATAAGCAGGCGCGCGCACATACGGTGAGATACGCACAGGTAGGCACGCGCGCGCACATGGCGAGATACACACAGGCAGGCACGCGCGCACACACGGCGAGATGCACACGGGCAGCAACCGCGCACACACGACGAGATACGCACAGGCAGGCACGCGCGCACACACGGCGAGACACGCACAGGCAGGCACGCGCGCATACACGGCGAGATACACACGGGCAGACACACGCGCACACAGACTGCAGGACGAAACGGCGCGTGCACACTCGGACAAAGGCAATCATCCATCTGGCAACTCAGTACTTAGACGGGACTGCAGAGATACGCATACAGACGCACGGCTTTATTGATATGTATGTGACACTCACTTCAGCGTTGGTTGAATGAAAATAGTCACCTGGAATGTGCACGGAGCTGGCACAGGGGATAAGAGATTAAAAATTTTCAATCGGCTTAAAGACCTCCAGGCAGACATTGTTTTACTGCAGGAAACACATTTACCAAATCCCTCAGCAGAGCTCCTTAAGACAAGACAATTTCCACACGTGTATTTAGCTGGTTATAATTCTAGACAAAGAGGTGTAGCTATTCTGGTTAATAGCAGGTTAAAATTTGAAATGGATGACATAATCAGAGATCCACAAGGCAGATTTATAATAGTCACATTAAATGTTCAGAATCTTAAGGTATGTATTGCGAATTTATATGGACCGAACATCGATGACCCATTATTCTTTGACTCATTTTTCTCTGCTTTGCATAAGTACTCAGATAGAGCAATAATACTGGGCGGAGACTTCAACATGGTGTGTGATCCAGAAATAGACAGGCTTAGTCCAGCAGGAAACAGTAAAAGATGGCAGTCATTAGAAATTGTTAAACAGTACATGAAGGACTTTGGCCTCTGTGATGCGTGGCGATCACTCAACCCCACCACGAGACAATATACCTTCTATTCTGCGGTCCACCACTCCTATTCTAGATTAGATTACTTTTTAATCAGCAGCTCACTGATGAGTGAAATCTCAGAAATAGAAATCCACCCAATAACCATCAGTGATCACGCACCAGTATCAGTAGCTCTGAGAAATAAAACTGTTAAACCAACAACAAGGAGTTGGAGATTCAACACCTCATTACTGAAAGATCCTGAGTTTATCAGCTATTTCAAAAGAGAATGGTCCATTTATCTAGAGAACAACGACTTACCAGAAACCCCAGCATGTGTCCTTTGGGAAGCAGGTAAAGCAGTAATGCGAGGAAAAATAATTTCCTTCTCTTCTCATAAGAAAAAAAAAGGAAGCTGCAAGAACCTCAGAATTAGAAATCAAAATTAAATCACTAGAAGAAGCCTATCAGGTCAACCCGGAGGAACACATGCTGAATGATATAAGGAAACTCAAGCTTGAGTTAAACAAAATAATAGACCAAAAAACGCAATTCCTGGTTCAAAGACTTCGTTTAGAAAACTTCGATCACAGTAACAAGTCTGGAAAGCTTCTAGCTAATCAGTTAAAAATAAACAAGGAAAAAGCGACAATCTCCTCAATTAAAGACTCAGAAGGAAGTATCAGCCATGATCCTGACCAGATAAATAATATCTTTAGAAATTTCTACAGAACACTATATGAATCCCAAATAAGCCCCACAGATGAGAATATTAATCAATTTCTCAATAATCTAATTCTCCCAAAACTACAACAGGAAAATATGACGGCTTTAGATTCACCCCTCTCAATAAATGAATTACATGACGCTCTGCAACATATGCCCAATAATAAAGCCCCAGGCCCAGATGGATATCCGGTCGAATTTTACAAAGAGTTCTGGACAATTCTGGCTCCCACTTTTTATAAAATGATACTAGAAATAAAAGAGAAACAGAAAATACCACCAAATATGAATTCAGCAAATATCACCGTATTATTAAAACCAGGTAAAGACCCGACACTTCCAGCTAGTTATCGGCCAATCTCATTAATAAATGTAGATCTTAAGATAATCAGCAAAGCACTCGCTAAAAGGATAGAAAAAATAACTCCTCTGATAATACATCCTGATCAAACTGGTTTTATTAAAGGTCGACATTCTTCTACTAACACACGCAGGCTGATTAACCTAATAGACTATGCTACCATTCATAATCTGGAATCCACTATCATCTCGTTAGATGCAGAAAAAGCCTTCGATCGTGTTAACTGGAAATTCCTGTTTGCAACATTAAATAAATTTGGTTTTGGTCCTTATTTCATAGACTGGATAAAAATACTTTATAACAACCCTAATGCATGTGTGAGGACCAATGACCAAACTTCTCCAAGTTTCTGTTTACAGCGAGGCACCAGGCAGGGCTGCCCGCTCTCCCCTTCACTTTTTGCCATTTTCATTGAACCACTAGCAGCCGCTATAAGACAGGACAGAGATATTAAAGGGATCCCCGGCAAAAATCTAGAACATAAAATAAGTCTCTACGCAGACGACGTACTGCTTTTCCTCCAGAACTCATCAACATCTCTCTCCCAGACAATCACATTGATCAATAAATTTTCAATGATATCTGAGTACTCTATTAACTGGACCAAGACTACAGCTTTATCTGTTAATTGTACTTTACAAAATATCCCTAACACCACAATACAGTCTGGTAATATCAGATATTTAGGAATAAATATTTCTCCACAACTTTCAGAGTTAATAAAGTTAAATTATGTCCAGCTATTAAAGTCAATAGAGGAAGATCTCACGCGATGGAAGCACTTACCCATATCACTCATGGGGAGAGTTGCTACCATCAAAATGATGGTTCTACCGAAAATTAACTACTTGTTCTCAATGATACCCACCAAACCTTCCTCCAGTTGGTTTAAGTCACTGGACTCTCACATTTCCAAATTTCTTTGGAAAAACAAGCCATCACGTATCAGTTTAAAAACCTTACAACAGGTAAAAGACCGGGGAGGGTTAGACTCACCCAATTTCAATTATTATTTCCTAGCAAATAAGCTACAATTTATTTCCAAATGGCTGAAACCTACCCATCTAGATGAACCGTGGCTAGACACAGAACAAGCATTATGTGAGGATCTGGATGTCTCTGATTTGCCGTTCATCAGTTCAGCAGTCAGATCTCATAAATGCTTTAAAAGTATCAACATCTGCTCTACTCTGAAAGCATGGTGGGAATTCCTGAAATTAACCGAGTCTTCTATTATTCCATGTAAACTCACACCCATCTGGAATAACCTGGATATTTTACAAAACAAGAAAATGATTAATTTTGTGCATTGGAAGGATAAAGGAGTAAAACAATTACAACATATCATTGAAAATGGAAAATTCCTGTCATTTAATACACTTACCTTACAATACGGGATCAATAGTACTAAATTCTTAGAATACCATCAACTTAAATCTATATTAAGCAAAAAATATACCTCTAACCAACTGATCTTGCAGACTCCGGTCAGGGTAGCAGAATTCCTGAATCTCTCTATCCCCAAACTACTGTCGAAAATATATAGATTATTATTAAAACTGGATGATTCAATTTCCCTTCCAACTTCGAAGTGGGAGGCTGACTTGTCCAGAACCCTTAACCAAAACACATGGACACAGATATGTTTAAACACGTTCCTAATGACTAAAAACTCAAATATACAGTTGATACAATTCAAGGTTTTACACAGAGTACATTACACAGGACAGAGGATGTTCAAGATGGGTCTGTCACCTTCAAATATTTGTTTGCACTGCAATGAGAATACAATAGACAATTATCTTCACGCCTTGTGGTCTTGTCCACCTGTCCAGAGGTTTTGGCTTCAGGTATGTGATGACCTGTCAGCGTGGCTCAGGTGTAACTTCCCTGCAAGCCCCACACTGTGTTTACTGGGGGACTTGGATGAGATCAATACGGTAACCAATTATGCACATATGATACTTACTGTATTATGTATTGCAAAGAAAACTATCTTGGTAAACTGGAAATCCAAAAATAATCTGAGCATTAGCCAGTTTAGGAATCTCTTAGTAGACCATATCAGTATTGAGATGATGTCTGCCTCCTCTAAGAACCAGTTAGATGAATTCCACTCCCTCTGGTCCCCTGTGATTAGCTCCATCACTTAACGTTGGTGTAGGAGAGCGGCCTCGGCGATGTGGGGGTTGGGTGCCGGCGAGTGCTTGATGGCTATGGATCCCTGGCGGTTGACTTGGGGGGGGGGTCTGGGCTGCCTCGCCGCTGGGGCGGGGCTGTATCCAGCCCGATGGGGGGCATGAGGGTCAGCGGTTGGGGCTGCTCTGCGGCGGTGGGCGGGTCGCTGGTGGGGCCCTGGCCGGTGGCTGTCGGCTGGCGCCGGGTGGCCGGGGTCGTCCCGGGGCGGGGGGGGCGGGGGGGCCCTGGGCCCCGGTGCTCCGGGGTGGCCCCTGCCTCCGGGGCCGGGGGACCCGGCTTGGCGCTGGGGGGGGCGGGCCGGCGGGGCGTGCCTCCTCTGGATTTGGCCGGTCCTCACGACCTGGTGACGTCTGGTCACTGCGCCGGGGCGCCTCTGCTGTGTGCGTGCGGGTGTGTGTGCTGGTGGGGGGTGTGTGTGTGGTGGGGCTGGGGGGTGTATCGTTGTCGTGTCTGTGTCGGGATGTGGGCATCCGGGATGTTGGTGTCGCGGGGGCGGCCGTGTGGGGGGTGTGGATTTCCCCTGTGCTTGTCCTGCGTGTGGGGCTCTGGGGGTCGCGGACGGAGCTGCGCTTTCCGCCGGGGTGCTTGGTTTTCGGCGGACCCGTGGTCATGTCGTGTCGTATCGATGTTGGGGTGTCTGGCGTGGCTGTCGGGGTGTGGGGTTTTGTCCATATCGTTCAGCTCTAGTGTGTGGAGGTGGGGGGTTGCGGGGTGGCCGGGTCTTTTCCACGCCGGGTGCCTGTCCCGCCTGGCCGCTGTGTCGGTTGGGGCTGGCCTGCGCTGGTGGTCTCGTACGGGTTGGTCTCGCGTGGTCCGGGGGCTGGGGGCGGTGGACTTGTGGCGTGGGGGGGGCTGGTGGCCCCGCGGTCCCCGTCCTTGGTATGTGTAGGTGGGTGTGTGACTGGAGGGGGGGGCGTGAATGCGGTTGTGTGTGTGTGTGGCTGCCTGTGGGGGGGTGTGGAGATGGGTGGGTGGGTGGGGGTGCATGGATGATGGGTGTTTGGGTGCGGGGGTGGTGGTGCATTGGTGGGGTTTGTGTGTGTCAGGTTGGGGGGGGGGGGAGGGAAAGGGGGAGAAAAAGAAAAAGAAAAAAAAAAAAAAAAAAAAAAATAGCAGCTCTGCGTGCCTCTTGGGGGGTTTGCGAGGCCTGGGGATGTTGGGCCGGTGACTCTGGCCCCTCCGCCGACCCTTTCCGCTTCCGTCCCTTTTCCCCCCTCCCTGGCCTGGCGTGGTCGAGCGCCCCCAGGGGCTGAGGCTGGCCCCTCTGTGCTGAACGCCGGACGCCGGGCCGTGGGGGCGGCCATGCCTGCCCTTTCTGCCCTGGGGGGATCCCGGGAGGCAGGGGTACCTAATGCCGGTAACGGCTCTTCTTCCAGGGGGGAATTCATACCCCCCTGGTCTCCCTTCCCAAGACCCCCCCCCCCCCCTGCTCTACCTCACACACACACACGTAGGGTTTTGGGGAGGGAGCGTGTCAAGCGGGCGTGGTGAGGGAGGGCACCAAAGTGCCTTTGCTTGCCACGTCTAGAGGCAGCCTGCTCCCCAGTTTTAACCACACTTAGACACCTAAACACATAAAATAACAACAGCTCACAACCACTTCTGAGGGGCGGGCCATATAGTGTGTGGTAGGAGGGAGGGGCCGGTTGGGGGGACATGCCCCTACGCGACCCCACTCCCGGCATGACTTGGCACTGCCCCTTAGTTTTAACTGCAAACAACACACATCTTACACACACAGTCATGAGTGGGGGGTGGGGGGGGGACAGGGTCCTTTCATACCCCGGTCTCCCGGGCGCTACTGGGGGGAGGGGGGACAGTGGCTACTTCACGCGCCAGTGGTTAAGGCTGGCTGCATTGCGGGGGATCTGCTGGCCTGGGGGATGCCTGGCCTGCTGCGTCCGGGGGTGGGGGATGGGGGGTGGTGGTGGGGGGAACGTGTTGGGGGCTTGGAACTCGTGGCTCCTTCCCCGGCCCGAGCTACCACTCAGGAGGCACGAGGGCATGGGCAAGAGAGAGGTGGGTATGTGAGAATAATGAATGAGAGTGTGAAGGAGGAAATGTGGGAGGGAGGAACTTGGGCTGGAAGAGGGAGGAGATGTGGGTAAGTGGTTGAAGGAAAGGGGGATGGAGGAAGGAGTGGCATGCTCGTGAGTGTCTAGTAGGGATGGTCGTGAGGGGCTGAAGGAAGGAAGGGCGGGAGTGTGATAGGTCAGAGGGATGGGCGGGGCTGGACATGTAAGGGGGGGACTGTATGGGGTATTGGGGGTATAGGGAGGTGGGGGCGTATGTGTGGGGGGTGGGGAGGGGTTGGTGCAGTTATGTGGGGGGAGTGCATGTGTGTGTTAGAGGGTATGAGGAGGTGGGGGTAGGTGTGGACGGTAGAGGGAGGAGAGTGTTGGGGGTGGAGAGAGGAGTGAGTGTGGGTATGTAAGGTCAGAGAGCGGAGTGGGTGGGTGTATGCGTGTGTGGGGGGGGTACACGGAGGTGTTGGGTAGGGCTGGGCGGTGTGGGCGGAGGTTCGTACCTCGGTATTCGTGCCGGGCATCTTGGTGTCGGTGCGGTGCGGTGTGGCTGCGGGTTGGTTGGGGGCCGGGCGCTTTGGTGGGGGGTGCGGTTTTGTTTGTGGCTTCCGGGGTTTTTTGTGCGGGGCGGGCGCAGGGGGGATCTGTATCTTGTATGTGGTTGCTCTTGCGGTATTGATGTCTTGGGTGCCTGTGTCTCGATGTGGGGGCGGTGACGGTATATCTTTCAGCCCCAGTGTTGGGGTAGGTGTGTGGGGAGTGTGTGTGTGAGCGTGGTGGCGGGGTAGGGGGTGGGAGAGGTGGTGGCGCCCTGGTGTCAGGTGTATCAGGGACTTTGGGGTGGGGGGCTGGCCTGCCCTGGGGGGGGCGTCGTCTGGGGGGTCCGGTCCTCCTGGGTTTCGGGTTGGGCCGCCCGGGTCCGGGGGGGGGGGGTGGCTGCTCCTGGGCGCTTGGGCCCTGGGCCCGGCGCTGTCTCCGCTCCGGGGGACGCCCGGCGCCCGGTGGGGTCGGCAGCTGCTGGTCTTGGTCCGCTGGGGCCTGGGCCTCCAGACTGCGGGGGGCTCCGGCTGGGGCCGCTTTGCCGCCCTTCGGGGGATGCATGTCCGCTCTTTGGGGGGGGGTAGCTGGGATCTGGGCCTCTGGGTGGCTGCTGGGGGCCTGGGTCGCGAGCCTTGCGGGCTTCCTCCTCCTTGCAGAGACGAGGCTGCATCTGCATGACTGTATCACCACGGAGCACCCTTTATTATGCATGTTGACACTGTGACACTGCTTCCCATTGCGATGACTAGGTCGTACCTCTTCTTTACTTCCCATTGCGATGACTAGGTTGTACCTCTCTCTACTTCCCATTGCGCTGACTAGGTTGTACCTCTTCTCTGCGTAGTTCTGCGTGTGTTTGTATGATCTGAGGATATTTAAGCCACCTGCAGGTACTCCTGTAGGGGATTGCTTGTTTTGTTTTCCAACAGAGACCTTGGTTGTTTAGGGATCGCGGTACAGATGTACCAGTGAACTGTGTAAGTGGATTCATGTTTTCTCTTCTCTCTCTCTTCCTCTTCCTTACTCCTCTCTCTCTGTTTCACTTTCTATCATTACCTCTATTCACTTTCATTTCTCCCTTGTCAGGCCCAGCAGTATGAAATGGAATGGTGTAATAGACAAATGTTTAAATAAAGAAATAAAATGAATAAACATGATATCAAGTGGAGCCTTATGTTCATAAAGCTCCGCTTGATAAAGCAAAACTGTTCAACAGAATAAAGCAATCAGATTTCCATTCTGCTTGCTTCAATGCTGGACAGGACAAGTAAAAAAAAAAAAAAAAAAAAAAAAAAAATGTCAACTAACGCAGTAACAGTACTTTCATTCATATTCCTGATGAGCACTGATTAAAATTTTCATTGGCAATTAATAGCATGTTTTTCTCCTTTAAAAGTGCTGCTATATGAAGAAAATGCTGCAACCGTTGGTTCACCAATTAAAAACTAACAAGACAGAAATCTGGGACTAGTCCTGGACTCAGACCTGAATTTCACCATCACATAAAAGGACTGATGTCTAAGCAGGACTAAGAAAAACTGTTCCATGCATTCATCTTTAGTAGTCTACAAGTACTGTAAGGCTGCGTACACACCACACGCGATTTGGACGTCTAAATTGCGCCTGACGCCCAAAGTTGGACGCTTGGTCACTAAAAAGTCAGACGCTTGATTTCAAGCGTCTTGACGCCCTGACGCGTGGCGAGAGATGTCCAGCCAAGCCGCGCTCGCCGCGCCTCGGGAGGAGCCCCTGCTTTTTCTTTTTCCTTTCACCGCTCTGTCTGCACCATGGCAGGTGCCGGAGAGAGAGCGGCTCGGCTTTATGGGATAAATAAAGCAGGGAATGTCAGCGTCAGACATCTCTGCTTTGTGTCTGGTTCACCAGATGATTCCAGGTGTTCTGACTGTGATGAGTTTCATCATTTACTCCAGGAGCAGCTGGCGAGCGGCGCTTTCAGCCGTCTGATCCGGCCCAGTTTAACGTCCCGCTGTCCCGATGCATCACCAGCCCAGTTAATCCCATCAGGACAGCAGGTCATCAAACCACCGTTCAGAAACAGGGACCGGACACAGATCACAGTTTATCCTCCTCTGTCTTCAGAGAGAGAGGAGATTCCCCTGGTTTTTCTGGGTGTTTCCTCTCCTGTCAGAAAAAGTGTCTGTGTCATGACTCGCTCTGATTGGTCGACGGCCCGCGTCAAGACACCAAAGTTCAGATTTTCCAACTCCGGCGTCTGCCGCCCGCGACGCAGGAACGCGGGTCAAACGCTCAAAATCTCAAAACTCGCCGCGCGTAATGCGCCGCGCCCAAAGCTTGCAACGCGCTGCAGGGTTTTTGACGCCTCCCAAACGCACGTCGGCCATTGACTTTGCATGTAAACCTGACGCCCTTGACGCCCAAATCGCGCTTGGTGTGTACGCTGCCTAATGCTGTCCATACAGGTCTACCTATAAAGTCCATCAGACAGCTGCAGTTAGTCCAGAATGCTGCTGATCCAGTCCTCAGTTCTGTAAACTGGTTTCCTGTTTGACAAAGAATTGACTTCAGAATCCAACTATTAGTTTACTAGCACTGAAGGTTTAGAACCAAATTTCTGTTCCCAGAGTCAGAACTAAACCTGAAGAGGCAGCGTTCAGTTTTTAAGCTCCTCACATGTGGAACAAACCCCAGAAAACTGAAGATGATGAAACTCAGTAGTTTTAAGGTTCTGTCCCTGTAACAATCCATCAGTTAGCCACATCATACTGTGATTGTTGGGCCTTACTTCCTTCGAGCAGGTGTTAGCTAGCAGTCATTTGAGGATAGCCTCCAATTTTTCGCTTTACTACGAACACAAAAGCATTTGAACACAACACACTGGTAATCTCCACTTCACAAGTGGAAAGGATCATCTTTCCCATCTCACATGAATGGCTGATAACAGGGAATCATGACGTCATTCCGATAAGTCCGATATCACGACGACTTACCCCGATAACTTATGTCCCATAAAGTTGGAATTTTTTAAGATCGGACATGCAGAAGTTGAAAATCCCACTTTAAGCTTTTCTCGCTGAGATATTGCGATTGGGGGAAGAAAGCTGCTGCTTCACACAGGAGGCCCCAAACTGCTTCCAAACCACTTCCCCCATCTTATTTTAGACACAAACTACCCCATACAGTTGGAATTTGATCAGCATCGGCCTTTAGGAGCTGAAATTTATCAGTTATCAGTATCGGTTTTAAAAAATGGTTATCGTGCATCTCTATTAAAATGTGTACATCGCCACCTACTACATAGTGCAAACTACTGTACAGGAATGACCGGATGCTGTGACATGTCAGTCATCTGGGGGGGGCCAACCAATGTCAGGGGGGTCCAGTGCCCCCCGGCCCCCCCTCTAGCGCCGCCTATGACCAGATGATCTTCAGAAACTTGCTGATCTAACTGTACAATTGTTGAAATCTATTAGAAAATGACTCCTCAGGTAATAGTATATAGAATATATCCTGCAAAGTTTCTTCACTGACTTCATGTTTAAAATATGAGGTTAATTTGGTGAATTTTTTTATTTGATCATCAGAGAAATCATAGCTCCATTTTCCTTTCTGTAACTCTCAGACTTAAACTACAGGGGCAGGGACATCCAACTGTGATGAGGATGGAAAAGGGATGGTAAATAACACGCCATCAGCTCTGCTTAAAAAGAAAACAAGTGATTTCTTCTGTTTCACAACTACAAGGAATGTGTCTCCAGGTCAATGACCACAGGATGCATTTGTGCTTTTGTTACTTCCAAACTCTTGATAAAATCCCCCCAGAAAGTCTGACCAAACTATTGTCCCGAAACAAATTAACCTGACGTCCATTTTATTCAGCTAAGAAGAGCTGGATATTCTCATGGACAAGTCAAAGTTTAAAGAAAGCGATTGCTGCATATAGGTAGCTGAATATGTGAATATAATATTTATTTACACAATTAGTGTTCAGCTGCATATCAGAGCACTGAAATCTCAAATTCATTGAAACATTGAATCCAAGCATTGATTTAGCTCTACTGTCTTATAATGGCTAAGCTTAGTTTATTTTTAAAATCAAAATAAACCACTAGAGGTCCAGAATTTTTTCAGTAATACTCCATCAGATGCAGTATCAACAGTACAAAACATCCATCCATCCGTCGTCATACCCACTTATTTCATTTCACTGTCACAGAAATTGCGACATATGTACCAGCTTCTGTAAAACTGATCCAGACACCCAACGTTCCCAGTCTGACATTCATGAGTTACATGAGTTTATATTTTATGCTGGTGCCTGTCAATTATTCAGATATTAGCTGTGTTTAAAGTAGCCTAAAACTTGAGGGGTAATGGAAAACTAAACTGCCCACTAAAACTTTTATTTCTGCTTTTATTAATCTGAAATTGGACTGAATAATCTTGTAACCTGTGTTTTGTGTTCACAGCAACTCTGAGAAGAAGAAGACACAGCAGAGATCATCCTCCACGTATGACACTTTCTATTTGAAGGAGTTCTGGTGAAACATCTGTATTATATAATATGATGGTTTTTGAGGGAAGTAAATTAAATGCCTTAAAAGAGTACAGCACAAGTTCCAACTTTTTTTCCAGAAGTTCGCCCCCTCTGGCGACAAGTGGAAGTGACGCATGAGCTGCTTCGACTGCGTTGGTCTCTAATTCAACCCACATTACACTCAGTCTGAGCTCAGAGTTAGAGACACAATGTCTACTGAAGTAATAAAGTTATAAATCTGATAGTTGTTTACAGTTTGATCGTTGAGTAAACTGACGGACTGTATGCTAACGCTAACAACAGCCTAATGTTGGCTTGTAGTTCAAATATCTAAATTCACAGGCTGAGACCACGATTACCTTATAAAATTACCGCATCAACTAAATTTGACAAGTTGACAAGGGTGTTTATCTTCCCCAGGAACAGTCATATGGCTGTCATATTTCCACATTTCCATGCTAAAAACTTAGCATTGCAATATTATGCATCCTTATTTTCCATCATACATTACATTTACCTTGTTAGTAAGAAGAAAGCCAACTGTGAGTCCTGTTTTATTCCCAGACTGGATCAGAGCTCCCCTTCAATTAAAAAAAAGACAGAAAAAAAGCTGCTCGGTTGTTTACTCCCGTCTTACTCCAGTGCTGCCGCTGTTGTGCCAAAAAAAAAAAAAAAAAAACCTGGCATGGGGACCGGTCAGACTCCAGTTTGGTTCTCTCCTTTTCACAAGACGAAACTTTTCTTCTTTGTCTTACTGGAGACTGAGTTGGGGTTTGAAAGGCACCTGTTATTCATCTTTTAGCAGCAGTCAGTGTTGTCTCAACATGCGCAGACCCAAGGACAAAATTTTGATTTCAAAGGGGGGCGACACAACTATTATTAATAAACCTGGCAGCGGCCGAACTAGTTAAGATAAATGTAACAAAAGTTGGAATATTTATGAGCGACTTTTAATTTTAGTAATTACAATGATGACACCTGTTGACAGGTATGTTGGACATTTCATGGGAAAGGTGCTCTAATGTGTCTGGGATAGTTTTTTTGTGTTTGTTTGTTTGTTTGAAATAATTTTCAACTATAATTTAAAAAATTATTTCACTAAAATAAATTTTGTAAATTTTTCATTAATTATAAGTTTCTTTAGTTTCTTGTTATTTGAAAAACTATTGTCAATTTCGCCTCTTTAGTTGGAGGGCATGAATAATTTTGAGGACGACTGCAGATGTGGGTGTTTGAACTTTGAAAGCTCTAATACAGTTGATCAGCTAACATTTGTCACAATGCTTCATCCATGACTGTTTATTCTTTCAACCTCACCTGTGAGCCTCCAGCCTTTTCTCCTCCACCTCCTTTAGCTTCTCCGCGGATCTCCGCGGCATGGCAGAACACGCTGCCGCAGCGGTACCACGTACACAACGAATGGGTTTGCTGCCGTCCGCCTGCGCTTGCTGCGTTCTATCTGAAAGGGCCTTTAGAGACCACCGCAGCGAAGAGAGATCGGCTCATTCTACACATCAGACAGTTGTAGGAGAATGTGGAGGAAAGAAAAGAATAGTATTTAACATTTTAACTTGTGCAATCCACCTTTAAGATGAAATATCTTACCAATGTATACTGCTGGCAATATATTCTATACTGTATACAGTGGGGTGCGAAAATTTAGATACCCTCCCATTTCAGGGAAATCTTAATGTACAAATGAACTTAAGTTTTCATTCTTTATCATCTTTTATTGATGCTCTGTGTCAGTATTCAGACTGGTTCTTGTTGGGATGACTGGAGCAGGGAAAAGTTCCAGTGGAAACACCATCCTGGGACGAGATGCCTTCACCGCTGACATCAGTCAGTCCTCAGGTAACACCAGAAACTTCTGTGCAGGCAACTGTGATGCTGTTTCCTCAACAAATGTCTGGTTGTTGTGAGGTTGTGCTTCCCAGTGAACAGTGTGTTCTCTCCCCAGTCACCAGACAGTGCTGCAAACTGAGAGGGACGGTTTTCGGCAGAGAAGTGAGCATTGTTGACACCCCCGGCCTCTTTGACACATCATTACCCGATCATGATGTAAAGAGGGAGATCTCAAAATGCATCAACATGTTGGCCCCGGGGCCCCATGCCATCTTACTGGTCATCAAGGTGGGACCCTTCACCAGTGAGGAGCAAGATGCTGTAAGGCAGGTGGAGGAAATCTTTGGAGATGATGCATGGAGGCACACCATCATCCTTTTCACTCATGATAATCAAAGTGAGGCCAACATCCAGACACAGCTGCAGAAGGCTGGACCCAAGCTGCAGGAGATCCTGAGGAAGGTGGAGGACCGGTACCACCTCCTTAACAACAGCCGGACCAACAATCGCAGTCAGGTTCTGGACCTGCTGGAAAAGGTGGAGGAGATGGTCGATGCCAATGAAGGACAGTATTATAGCAACTACACCTACCTGCAGGTGGTGCAAATGTTGGATAAGAGAGAGTCACAACTTAGAGAGTTCTACCAGAGGAAACGGGAGGAGGATATCGAAGCCATGAAGTTAAAGTATGAGGAGAAACTCACAAAAGCTCAGGAGGAGAGAGAGCAGGTGGAGAGACGATTGGAGTCTGAGCTGGAAGAACTAAGACACTACTATAAAGCTTTAGAGAGCGGAGTTCGTCAGGTTGTGGAGCAGACTATAGAGTCCGACCACATCGAAGACATAGTCAAGTTCCACGAGACCCTTAAACTGAAACTGACTTCTTAAAGTTTCACTGAACCTTGAACTCAAACTTGCAGGTAATGTCACAGCAGGAAAACAAGTCTGATAAAAGTTAAGTAAGCAGAAGCTGTTCTTTGATCAGAAATGAACTATTTGGGGAAGCCTTGTGGCAGAAACATGAATCATAAGCATGGGATACAATTTACACAGCATCAGTTATGTAACTTCAGCCACAGACTACGTCACATCTGACATAGTCTTTATTGGTGAGTGTCGTGAGTATAGTTAAATAAAACAGGAATGACATTTTTCAAAGGGGCTTACAATAGTGGTGGGCAGATCCATACAAATATTCATAATATTGATGCCAACGTTGGTATCGATATCAATAGATACTCGTGGGATCATATCAATACTTCAATATAAGGCTTGAAAACTACCAGAATCTTCATAAATATGGGGGGAAAGTGGTCTTTGGATCCGGTTTACTGCTATGACAAGGTCCCATATTCCCTAAACCTCCTCCTCTTTCTTTGTTTGCTCAAAATAAACCAATCAATCAATAATTCACTAAGATAAAGCCAAATTCAGACTTTTAAAAACGGCTCCAGTGATGACTTTGTTTCTGGACACCTGATCATAAAATTTCAAATGTAAGGCTTTCAACTATCACAAATTTCATAAATGAGGAGGAGATGTGGTTTTTGGTGGATCCAGTTCACCCCAAAATCAACTTCTCTCATCCAGATAATACTAAATTCAGATTATTACTGTATGGATGATAATTCTGGTTATTTATGCATTAATGAGTAGAATAATGTCTGGATTCCACAGAATAATCTCTGCATAAATCTGCTACTTTGACAGTTCCTTTAAAAAGTATCGGTATCAATACTAGCCTTTTATTCACTTGGTATCGGATCGATGCCAAATCTTGCAGTATCGCACACCCCTAGCTTACGACTTTTAAAATGTTTTAAAAACATTTATGTTATTTCATATGAATAAAAATATGGAAAAAATAAATATGCCAACTTGAAACACAAAGACATTTTCAAGTATAATTTTTACATTAACAGACCGATCAAGTGTGACATAAACTTATATTTCTATTCTCATTTTCAACTGTTTACATTTAACTTTGCATTAATACGCCTGTTTATTTTTCTGTGCAATTTTCAGTTTGTCAAATAATTTATTTGATACATTTTACATTTCTTGTTTTTCATTTTTATGCCAGGATTTACTTTTCTGCTTTTTCTCTTTACACCCCCCCCCCCCCCGAACATTTATTGTATTGTATTTTTACAATGGCATTTTTTTCTTTATTCATGCATTGACACTTTTTCACAGCCATATGTTCTCAATATTTCCAATTTGCTTTTTCTTTTTCTATTTATTTTTCCAGGTGTATTTTTCTGTTTCTCTATCTTACATTTCTGTCTTATTTTTACATTTCTTTATACATTTCTGCCTCATTATGTAAATGAGGGGGCGGTTTTTCAAGACGTGTCTTGGGGACAGATCTTTTGGTCAAACAACACTGAGCAGATGTCAGGCTGTAAGTGCAGGAAGCCGGTGAACCACCACTGAGATGGTTTTCGCTGTATCAGGAAATTGTTCAGGATGTTCTGCATGTCGCTCTCTGAGCTGAACATCAAACAGTCACAGATTGCTGTAGACTATTTAACGTGGATGCAGCAGACACTCCGCTGCAGACAGCATAACTGCTGACAGTTCTGGTAAAGTTGACTGCGATGCTCAAGTAAGTTTGGACAACAAAAACTAAGCTGGCTACAATTAATTTCCACGTAAAACATCTTTACTCCACATTACATTTTAAGCCCGGCATACACTGTGCGATTTTTGGCCATTTTTGAGCCGATTTTCCAGTCGTGCGACAAGTTTGGTGATCGTGCCAACTCTTGGCCAAATCGTGTGTCGTGCGTTGTGCAGTATACGAGGGGGTCACAAGAGGCGATTGGCACCTCACGACAAGCTCCCGATTAGAAATCGTGAGTCGCAAGAAAATCAAACCTGTTTGATATTGTGGTCGTGGCTCGTGAGTGAATCGCATGTTGAAGCGGCGCCACGACCAGACTGAGAACTCTTTCCTCGGAGATTTCCACATTTCGCATGCGCAAAACAAAAACTGAAGTAAACCAGAGGCAGCATGGCGACCCGCCGTGTCATTTGGACGGAGATCTCGTTGTAGAACCGGCAGACTGTACAGCCCACGTCTGCTCAGACAATTCCTCGTCCACACACGACGTCGCCGCCTTTTATTTTTGGCAAATTCTTTACAAAGAAGAGCGCAAATCGCCAAGGCAGCGCAGTTTTTTTTGTTGATCGCGTAATGTTGCTGCTGCTGTTGTTGCTGTTATTTTCTTCTTCTTCTTCTCCGTTTTCTTCTTCTACTACTGGCTGTATTCATTGCGTTGCATGTCAGGATTCTTCAAGACCTCAACGTGTCTTTGAGGACGCACAGTGTGAGTAGTCAGCTCGCATCCGAGCGTTGGTTCGTACAGTATGAGGACAGACATCGCAAGCTGTGAACTTTTGAACTCTGCGACTGATTCGCACAATTTGAGTTGGAGCTGCGAGCAACGATTGAAATCATCGCACAGTGTATCCCAGGCTTTCGTCCTGCGATGCGTTCCCGCATCGCAGGACGCCGGAGTTGGGGCGTCAACCAATCAGAGCAACTCAATGTCACACACACACTTTTCATGACAGGATGGAAACACCCAGAAGAACCAGAGAGATCTCCTCTCTCTGAAGACAGAGGAGGATAAACTGTGATCTGTGTCCGGTCCCGGTGTCTGAACGGTGGTTTGATGACCTGCTGTCCTGATGGGATGTACTGGGCTGATAATGCTGCCCTGTATCGGGACAGCGGGTTGTTAAACTGGACCGGATCAGACGGCGGAAAGTGCCCGTGGCCAGTGCGCAGCTCATGGAGGAAATTATGAAACTCATCACCACTCAGAACACCTGGAATCATCTGATAAACCAGACTTAGAGCAGAGATGCCCGATGACGACATTCCCTGCTTTATTTATCACATAAAGCCGAGCTGCTCTCTCTCCTGCACCTGCCATTGTGCAGGAAGACCGGTGACAGGGAAAAGAAAGAGGAGGGGCTTCTCCCGAGGCGCGGCGGCTTGGCTGGGCATCCTTCGCCGCGCGTCAGGGCGTCAAGACGCTGGAAATCAAGCGTCTGACTATTTAGTGACCAAGCGTCCAACTTTGGGCGTCAGCCGCGATTTAGACGCCCAAATCACGTTTGGTGTGTACGCAGCCTAATAGATGTTAGAAATAGCTGAGGAAGACCTGGAGGATGCCGCTGGGAACGCATCGCTGCATTCAGCCAGTCGCTCCTGTCACGACGGCTCAGAACTACTTTACAACAAGAGCTGTATTGATTAGTAAGCTATTACCACAAAGTAGTTTTGCTGTCTGTAGGCCTATACTTGTGTTCACAGGTGAGTGGAACCTGTAGGTTACTATAGCAAAATTAAGGAAGGCTCAGATGCTGTTTGTTACATGAGGCAGAAATGTATTAAAGGCGTTACAGAAGATGTTTCTTTCAACACTTTTTGCAATATTCTGTAAAATTGGGTTCACTACCCCATACACTATGATTAATTAAAAGCTTTAATTATATAAAAAGTAATGGGGCTGAAAAAACACCTAACAATCATCTCTGCATTCCTTAACTTAATCATCTGTCTACTGGCTCGTCAATCACTTTTACTACTGTAGTAAGAACGGGTAATATGCGAGACTGATCAATGAGAGTGAAGACGGAAGATGCGCGCACTCGTCTGATGTTTCCAGCAGGTAGCTAACACCATTCTGCTAGCAGTTTGTGACGTTCAGGCAACAACATTTACCTGCTGCCTGCTGAACAGCAGAGTGGCTCGTGCACGTTCTTCTGCGGCCGGAGGAGGGAGCTGTCAATCTAGCAGGTTGGTCTTGCACATGCGCATTACTCAAAAATTCACTAACCCCGTGTTCACACCGGACGCCTCCATTCACGTACGCGCCTAGATTTCAACGCGTGAATGCTGGAAGTTTACTCGCTTCATTCAGGCGTTTTTTTCGCGTGAATGAAGCGTATTGTACGCGCGAATAAAACGCTTCATTCGCGCGTCAAGTTGAACTTTCTAGAGAAAACAGTGGTTTGTCACGTAGTCATTCAGTTCAGTCAGATGAACATGGCAAATTCCAGTTATTTTGAGCAAGTTGCGGCATTTTACCTGCTCTGGAGGATGGAAAAGAGAAGACGTCGGCGTGTTTGGACTTCTCCAGAGGCGCTCGGATCTCCGTGAATTTCACCAGCTGATCCAGGAGTTACGTCCGCTTCCAGGGGGACTTCCCAGCCCAGTTTGATAGGCTTCTGTCGGGGAGGATCGGTGCTGCAAATCCCTCCAGGATACAAACTACAGGCGCTGTATTCCGGCTGCGGAGCATCGGTCCACCTGCCTTCAGTGAGTAAGCTAGCCGCAGCTAGCTAGCTAGCGCTTCCACCAAAATGTCCAACAACTTCCAGCAAGAAAACGTGTTGTCGCTAGCTATTGTAGCTCAGTTTAACGAGTCTCCGCCGTCTCCTCGCCTCCACCTCTCAACATTTAACCAGCTGATTAAATGCAACTCGTAACTGTCCGCTTTCCTGCTGCTTTCAACTGGTTCACAACCACAACACACACAGCGTGTGTTTGTCTGCTGAAGCTGAACTCCTGGTATTTGACCGGGGTTTTCAGACCTAAATTTATGGTATTCCACTGCTTTCGTGTGCAGCACTTTGTGATTTTATCTGTGAAAAGCGCTTTTCCCTCCTTTAGTATTAAAGAGAGCAGCGAGCTGCAGAGCACCATCCGTTCACATCACGTCTCATTCATTTTCAATGACGGGGCTGGTTTGTTCGCGCGTCAAAAACGCTCGAGTTTCAACTCGAGCGAATAGGCGAAATAGGCTCTAATAGGACGCCTCATTCGCGCTAGTTAGACGCGCGTTTGGGGCTCATCGCGCCGCGAATTCCGTCAAACGCGCCGCGCCAAGCAAAGGCGCGTCTATTCGCACCTGTACATTGACTGAACATGTAATTCATTTGCGCGAATAATTTTATTCGCGTCCGGTGTGAACACGGGGTAACAGTCTCTTTTGAAATGCTGAAACATCTTCTATAACACCTTTAAGAAATGTAAAATCGAGACACAGAAATAAAAAATGGAGAACATACAAAAAATAAATAAATAGAATAAATAGATGAAGAAAAAGCAGATTTGGAAATGTTGAGGACATAAATATGGCTGTTAAAAATTATTAATAGACGAATAAGTAAATAAAATTCCAAATGAAAAATAAATACAGAAATAAATAATTTGGGGGGGGGGGGGGGTAAAAGGGAAAAAAATAGAAAAATATATACAAGCATAAAAATGAAAAAGAAGAAATGTGAAAAGTAACAAATTACCTGATAAACTAAAAATTACACAGATAAATAAATAGGCATACTAACACAAGTTAAATCAAAAGAGTTGAAACTGAGAATAGAAATTTATATTTACGTCACACCTGACATCATTTGTGCAACCAATTGGAATATTTTTTTCCTTTGAGACATTTCTACATTTTTGTATTTATCAGTGATTTTGTCCGTTTCTGTCCTTCATACCGTTGCACAAGACAGGGTTTGTAACGTCCTGACACACAGTTTACCTAAAAAGCTATGTGCCCACGCATGTTATCATTTTATTGTTTCTGCCAACAGAAAATCCATTGTGCTCATTTTTAATTTTTTTATGAAACTTGGTGAAATGATTTCAATGTGTGTACTTTTGAACATTTTGAGCACATTTAAACAATACCGTGAAAATAATGTTAACCGCGATCATTTTGGTTACTATAAACACAATATGAAATTTTCATACCATTGCATGTCTAATTCAGTTGAATGTTGATGCATTAATAGTGTACAGATATGGTATTTACTGCATAGAAACAGCGTTGACGTGTTTTTCATACATTTTGTGCAGCACTTCTCAGCTTGTAACCACATCTGAGGACAATAGTGACAAATTCTCACATCTGAACTACAACAGGATCCTTGTATTTGATGTACATAACTACATAAATAAATTGAGGTTGTTTGTTATAAAACATCAATATAATTCAATATGAATTTGTAGTCAGACTAGTGTAGTATTCAGTTTGGTCAGAAGATGACGCTCAAGTACCAGGAGTTCAGCTTCAGTAGACGTAAACAAACACACGCTGTGTGTGTTGTGGTTGTGAACCGGTTGAAAGCAGCAGGAAAGCAACAGTTACGAGTTGCATTTAATCAGCTGGTAAAATGTTGAGAGGTGGAGGCGAGGAGACGGCAGAGACTCGTTAAACTGAGCTACAATAGCTAGCGACAACACGTTGTTTTGCTGGAAGTTGTTGGGACATTTTGGTGGAAGTGCTAGCTAGCTGCAGCTAGCTTACTCACTGAAGGCAGGTGGACCGACGCTCCGCAGCCGGAATACAGCGTTTGTAGTTTGTTTCCTGGAGGGATATGCAGCACCGATCCTCCCCGACAGAAGCCCATCAAACTGGGCTGGGAAATCCCCCTGGAAGCGGCCGTCATCCAGACGTAACTGCTGGATCAATTGATGAAATTCACCGAGCTCCGAGCGCCTCTGGAGAAACTGGTGGGTCCAAACACGGCGTCTTCTCTTTTCCATCTTCCAGAGCAGGTAGAATGACGCAACTCGCTCAAAATAACCGGAATCTGCCATGTTCATCTGACTGAACTGAATGCCTACGTGACAAACCACTGTTTTCTCTAGAAAGTTTGACTTTTCTAGTATTTGTATTGTATTTTCGCGTACAATATGCTTCATTCATGCGAAAAAAACGCCTGAATGAAGCGAGTAAACTTCCAGCATTCGCGCGTTGAAATCTAGGCGCGTACGCGAATGGAGGCGTCTGGTGTGAACACGGGGTTGCTGAGGAAGTGAGGTCTGGCGTTTCAAAACAATACTCCGCTGTAAAAAATGCTGTTTTTTTCTTTGGAGTATTTACATATGCAGTAATGCCAACAACATAAACTAGTTTTTAACTGCTATGTCATCACTCCTTTAATGTGCACTTCTGCCAAGTGCGCATTTCATAAAAGGGTGTAGGGTTTAGGGTGGGTATTGGGATAGGGCCATACAGTCCTGCTTGCTGCTGCTTTCCTGTTGTTCTGGACTGGAAACAATACTGATTATTGACGCTTGAAAAAATATCAATATACATAAAAACCACAACAAGGTACTTTAATACTAACATATAAAATTTAAGCCGTTTGTATAAATAACCATCAAGAAAATTAGCAACTTAACTTCTATTTAGGCTCTAAAACTATAAATTGCAACACTCTGCTGCCAGCTGGTGGAGAAGAAGCGCAACTGCAGATTTTAACCACAGTGAAGGAAGCCAGACTTCTCTAAACTCCACATCTACTGCTTTTAAACTACAAAAGCAACGGTTTATTAGAATAGTCTGAGAAATAGCGTTTCACTGCCTGCAGTAGTACATTATAATGACTATATAGGCAGTACTTGGACATTTGGAAACCAAATCAGAGAGCAAAAGAACCTAACATTATAATGTAAGTATTTATGTACTTCCTTGACGCATGCAAGTATCACAATTGATTATGAGAGACTGAGTTAATTGTAAGTCATACGTCACCCAACTGCAGCAATTCTTGTCACACATTGAAACTTTGACTTTAACATACAAAGAGGGGGGGTGCACCGTTCCTGGAAGTACTGCAATACCAGGTCGATGCGTGGAGTGGACGGAGCAAGCCCCTATTCCATCTCCCTGCTCCAAAAATCAATTTAATATATGGTCCCCGGGTAGGGGACGTATCAGATATTAAACTGATAAGAACAGATACTACACTTGATCTTAGCCAAAAGGCCGAGAAGCGATAACCTGATAAAGTTTAGAGGCAGCGGAGTCATTTCCCGCCACATCATTCTGACTCACGGTTGAAAACACAGAAATCATTTACACGCAGCCCCATAAACTCAGAATAAACACACTTGTAACAGACAACACAAATCCTAAAACACTGATGTTTTAAACCGGTAATTTAAACTAACTGATGTCCTCAAAAGCAGCTCCACGTTACTTCCTGGACACGTGGTATGCTTTAGACCAATCGCAAGCAACTGACCAAAAACCCCATAAAAACACACTTTTTATGAGCAAATATGTTTGAATATCTGTTAATGTACGTTTAAGAGGGTTTTCTGTTTAACTATTCTGTGATTTAAAGTTTGGTGAAAGAGAAAATAATGTATTTTATGATACTCGCAGATAACAACAACCGCTGCTGCAGCGGTCTCTAATGGCAGCAGCGCTAACCGCACGCTGCATGTTTTCTCAGGACGCACTCATGACTGCGGAGGAGCAGACTGTCAAAACCCAGCTGACAAGAAAGTCACAACATGAACTACAAAAGGCAAATTAATGACCAGCCAAGAAAGCAGACATTAATTAATTCCAACGAGTTTCACAACAAAGGAAACGTCCGTAATGTTGCAGGAATTATCCAGAGCCGCACACCTCCACCTCCATCCTCCTAAAGCTTTACGAACTATTTTACACCGTTGAAATTACATTTGCCAACCATAAAACACTTCTTTACCTTCTTGTATATTTCTCAGGAGCAAGGTGGGTTGTGCACATCTGCATGCACATGCTAGCTCGCTTAATTATCTGTCCACTGCAACCATGTCCCGTCAGAACAAGTAGCGGAAATTTACCTTGGAAGTATTTCTTTTTATTTTAGCATTTTAACATTCTGTCTTAAACTAAAAAGCAATTCTAAACATTGCGTGAATGAACACTTACCAAGTTTCTGTCCTCATATCAGCGAGCTCACCGTGCTGCGCTCCCGAGACCGACGAAGGCGAAAATGCACCTTACGTAAATGTTTCATCCTGAGCATGCGCAGACTTCATGATGTTAAAATCTAGCTAGCTGGAAAAAAACTGTGAAATTATATCATAAACCAAACGAAAAATAAAACAATATCACCTGCTGAAATATCTGTAAGGCCGCTCATGTTTATCCTTTGTTGTTTAAATTGACTTACGGTGCGTCAGCGTGCTTCTTGCATTGATGAAAACAAGCTAGCAGCAGAGCACGTGGCTGATTAGTACCCTTCATCCAATACATTTTACAGAAAAAGTTTAAACAGACTGTTGTTTCAGAAAAGATTTAAATTACATAACAAATATGTTTCTTAATTTTTTTCCTATAATATTTACCAGCCACGGTCGGTTTCTCCGTAGCAACATTAATCATTCTGTTGTAACATTTATACTAAGTGTTAGTAAACAGGAGTTTTATTAATTGTTCCACTCTGATGACTTTGTAATTTTATCTATTAAAATGACCCACTGTCTGCTTATGAAGACATATTATTTCTCAGAAACTACTACTGTACCAAGACAAGATTTACCTATAGTTATTATGCCCATACCCTCTTCAAATACCATGGAAAAATTAAAGCTCGGGTCTCAGGAGGTTTATAAAATGTGTTGTACAAATAAACTTTATTTAACATAGGGGTGTCCAAAGTCATATTCAAGGTCCACTGTCCTGCAGGTTTTAAATGCTTCCTGCTGCACAAGAATCAAACTAATGCATCAACATGCTTGAGTCCTCGAGGACCAGAGAGGTGGACACGCTCACTTTACCACAACGACCATCTTTGCATGCTACCATGAAAAGTACCTAAGTAATATGATGAAGTCTGCCAAAATCTTCTGGTACTGAGCTAAACAGAATAAACAATCATTATTAGTTGTATTGGTAATATCACTCTACTGTTCCATCCAGTGGTTTTATGTCTGGACATGACTCAGCTGTGATAAAACTGCAGGTTGAACAATAATAATTTTCACATTAAACTTGTGTTATACTCTGCAAACAAACTGTGTTTGAAGTTTGTGAACTTCCTGGTTGTCACACACCAGGATCCTCCCTGTGATGATCAGCTTATTCAGTTTCAGCAGAGATCAGTGATGTAAGTTATTCACAAGTTTCGTTTGGTTATCTATGTTGGTCTGTCACACTTGTGAAATACAACTATTCAGATAAGCTGCAAAGATCTGCTGCAGATCAACATTTGACTGCTCATATTATCACAGCCTAAAGCAGCAATAAATGGTGGATTCTCAGCAGCAAATGAGACTATTTACGGGTTTATGGCAATTTATTAAAGTAAAAAAAGAACAGGATTGGATCAGGGAGGCAAAAAACTGCACAATCATCCAGTCACAGGGAGGCAGAGATGAAGGAGATGAGAGAAGTTTAGGATAACTGGCTGATTTAAAGCTGATCCATAATGAACTGTTCAGGAATTTGGTGGTCTGTCATAAATTGGTGGTGATTGAGGCTCTGCAGGGCCACCGGTTGTCCTCAGCAGTGCTGAAGTCATAGAGGTGGATGACTGAGGGTCGTTTTTTACGAGGGAAACTGGTTGATCTTGGCTCATGTGGAGACCAGTCAGAATTCAGATGAGTCACTCTTGAACGCACGAGGAACACTGCACCAACGTTTCCATCACTGCTGTCAGCAGCTCATTTTAATCCAGATTCATGATTTTCTTTTGATCATTTTACAGACATTGATGATTACTGAAGTTATTGTGAACAATAATGAGGTTTAGAAAACTGTTTTGTCTTTAATGTCGTCAGTAGAAAACAAAACATTTTTTGAAAATAAAACCACACAGGGCTAGCTTCACTGAACTTCATCAAACTAAACATTTCAAACTTTGAAATGTCTCATGAGGCTGTGAAGCTTCAGAAAAATTGATGATTTTAACCCTCTGGTGCATAGCGGTCACTGTAGTGGACAGCTACTAAAAAGTAGTTTTCTCTTTAATTCATTGGTTTCTATGGTGAAACTTCATTTTAGCATCTAGAGTGCTCTCTACTGCCACACTCTATTGAGGTCAATTCAGTGGTCAGTCGTTGTAACTGCAGGTAAAATTTATCTGAATCCAAGATGGCCAACAATCAGCCACACCTGTCGACCACTGCTGGCATATCCTCTCAGTCCTTCTATGCTGGAAGAGACCAACAGGTAAAAAAAATATGATGATGTACAGTAACATCTAGGGAAGGATATTATCAGTTTGGTATATGAATTTTTTTGTCCAATATGTAGAAAGTTACGATTAACCATGTGTCCAATGAAGTGGACATCATGCATCACCCAGTATATTTTTTCAGCACAAGTCATACAGTTGCTTTACTGTGTCTTGTGACAGTTTTGGTTATAAGTCAGTGGTTAACTATTACATGTATAAGCCATTCATATAAAACAGACACTTAAGTATATTTTGTGCAAATAAGCCGTAGTTTGTGTAACTATAACAATTATTTTATCATATTTTGTAAACTTCAAACGCAGCAAAGAGTATGGCAGCCTACAGAATAGTCCAAGAATTTCTTTCCAGCTCCAGTGATGATGAGGACAGTGAGTGTAGTGACAACAGGGACGAGTGGCTGCCAGAGAAGAACAGAGACATAGGAGTTGATGATGATGGAGATAAAGACAGCCAGGATACAGAAAATAAGGGTGATGAGGGCCAGGATACAGAGGAAGGTCAGCATGATCAGGGAGCTGTGGATGATGGGCACAGGGCACCTGACCATACTCAAGACAACAACTTTGACGGAGACTTGCTTCCTTAGGAGAGTGGAAACTGAGTGTGGAGGGAAGAGATCCCATCGATTTCCTCAGACAACTATTTCCACCTCATGTCGTTGATGATGTAGTGCACAACACCAAAGTAGCCTGCGAGGTCAGGTTTGGCACAGGATATCACTGGTCCCAACACAGAGGTGAAAAATGCCAGCAGATGCCATGATGTGGCATGGACACGGAGGACCAGTGGCACAGAGCATGCAATGCTCCCTGGATGCTTTGCAAACTTTCATACAGCTTAGGTGCATATAAGGAGGTGCATAGACTGAAATGTCAGTTCTTGCTTTCTTCCAACATGCTAAAAAAGGGCTTAGTTATACTGCCCTGCATCCTGGTAGAACTGTGGAGACTCAGTGTTTCTCCTGTTGGAGATGAATTTGACACATCCAGGTGAAAGATGCTCAGCTATGAGTGTCATTAGTTTTCTTACTCAGTTCTAAACATTGTGCCTATACAGCGTTAAAATTTAAATAAAATATGTTGAAGTGTTTTTCAAAGCATAAAAAGAAAGTATTGTTGTATATTCACAACAGAATAAAAGTTTAATCAATTTTACAGCAAATTCTTAACTTTTTATGTTGAGTGCTCAGGCGCATGTTGTCCACTGGATTGGACATGTCCGTAACTTCATGGAAAAACCATATTTTTGAAAAAAAAAAAAGTTAAATATTTTTTTCATGTCCTGAGAAGAATAAAAACACCTGAGAAAAAAATCTTGACCAAGGCTTTCATAATTCATGCATCAGAGGGTTAAATAAACAGCAGCGTCTTATCTTAGTAGTTTATAAAAACTGTTTTATTTTCTAAGGATCTTCTCCGGGTGCAACTCAGGTGCCTGATGGAGGCTGATCTGTTGTTCTGGTTGATAATTCTCACTCTGATGCTTCAACAGGAAGCATTACTATTATTATTATTATTATTATTATTATGAAATAACCTTGAGAACACAAAAATATAAAGCATTAATTTCGGAGGCGTAGTGATCAGGGGAAGTTTCTCCAGTCCCGTTCCTGCAGCGAGAAACGTTTATTTTGGACAACATGTGGACATGGTGCAAGTTCTTAACGTTTTGGACTGTCCACAAGTTATTTCAACACATTTGTCTCTGAATGATCACATTTAAATTTGTTTGATGATCTGAAACATAAGCATGACAAACATGCAAAAGAATAAGAAATCAGGAAGGAGCAAACACGTTTTCACATAACTGTATAATGTAGGGCTGGGCCCATTATTTTATCTAATAGTTGACTATTCTAATGACTAATTAGCCAATTAATGTAACAATTATTTTTCTGTTTCACGATTACTAAAAAATAAAATCTCTGTATTAATTTACTTATTCATCCAACGGTTTTACAAAGCCAAACATCTTCTGCTGTAAATAAAATCAAAGCAGTGTGTGATTTTCATAACCTGGATTACCAGGAGTTCACGTCATTTTCTGGTTCTCACTGAACCAACAGTGGAACTCGGTTCTACTAAGGTATTCATATTTATCTAGAGGTATTTATCTGCACTTAGTGTAAGTATGTTTAGTGCTCATAAACACTACAGATTTCCTGATCAGATATTTTGCCCCCGATTCGGGTCATTTGATTTTAAAGGATCGGCCGAGACCAAGTCCTGATCCGATACTTCTATGATCAAATAAAATTTGAAAAGACAGATACAGGACAGTGTTTCCCTGTATCAACAATCTCATCTGATTCTGAATCCTAATTTTAAACAATAGCTTGAAGGTGGAATTGGTGAGTCTGTTGTTCTATTTTTTCCCTTTTTTTTCTTTTATTTATTATATTTTTCTTTATTGTGACACCTCCTCTAATCAATTACATTCTTCCAAACACATAAAAAAAAGACAGAGCATACATCTGTACACCAAATTAATGAGGAATTGATCATTTATGAATGTCTAATAGGAGACTGGTTATTTCTCTGAATCATGGGAACGTTCGGTTCTTTATCTGTTGGGCAGCAAATAAAACCAACACAGTAGATTTGAAATAAACTGTGAAACAACAGATACTGTAATGTGCGCTTCGATTTTACCCACTAAGTACTAAACAAAGTTTAACTAACAGTCTTTAGTTTTTTCTGTCGCGTCATGTCACACAGCAGCAGCTGTCAAACCCACACAGGTTCACGCGCTGTACCAGTAACGTTAAACTGGCACATCGTCACGTAGTGCTGACATGAAATACCACTTTTCTGGGGTTTTGGGGTGATAATATGACCTGTTGTGCACTGATGAGGCCATGTGAATGTCCAGAGCGAGTATCAAAGTCCCTGTTCATAGTCAGTCGGCTTTGTCTGTTCAGAAACTGTTGAATCAGAAAGCTGCACATCATTTGACGTAGTTTAATCATGCTACGTAATTCAATTGCTCCAATTAGAGCACTCTATCAAGCAAACATCACTATGTCATCACTCCTTTAAATATGAACGGTGTCTTACATATTATGTTGAGTTTATTGTCGTATGCTTTGACTAATGGATCAAACTTTCTAAAAGCGGCTCAGTTCAGCGCTACGGCCGCCGTCACGGCAGTTAATGTCTGGATTAACAGCTGCTGCTGCGTTACATTTAACCCTGTGCTGCCCGGTGATGCTGCATCACACAGCACTGAGCTACGTGCAGGACTCAGGCAGTTCATATGAGACAGAATCAAACCAACCACTGGTCATAAAACCGTAAATGACAAGAAAACTACGCAGAGGAAAAACAGGTGCGGTATCTCTGGGTTGTGAGGCATGACATTTCAGAGCGTGAATGAGGCGAGTAGGCATGGCGACGTGTCCACAACCCAATTTTACGTCGACCATTTTTTATAGCCGAGTACTTGACGTCATGAATGCATCGCTACAGACCTATTATAATGTATTCTGAGCATGTGCAGAAGATACGCCCCGGTGTGCTGTCAGTGCGATGTGTCTACCCCTAACGGGACTGAAACCTTTCCCACCTTCATGGTGGACCAATCAGGTGTCGGTAAACAGAAACAGGTGATCAGGTCTAGACTGGGTCTTTATTGAACTGGTTTAAGATGGATGGGAGGAGCCCCATCAGGAGGGCAGGAGGGACAGCGAGGGTGATGGTAGCAGATGGAGATAACTCCGCGAGGGACCCGTAAAACTCTAGTAAAGGAGGAGAGGAGGCCCCTGCAAAGGTTGGGGATGAAGGCCTGGCGGAGATTGGAAGTGGGGATGACGGACCGGAGGATGACAGCCCGGCAGCAGCCTCGGGGGAGGGGAGGGGACCCTGAGGGGACCCTGGCCCCAGATGGCCCAGCAGCAGGCTCGGAGGAGGGCATCGTAGGTTGTGAAGGCCCAGTAGTATCGCCTGGCTCTTCTTCCTCATCAGAAGGACCAGCATGGGCTAAATTCTTCTGTAAAAGAGAAAAAAATAGCATATCTCAATTGATTTGGAACGATTTTCTCAGTTATGCTAAATGAGGAAAGTTTAACTCACAGATTTGGCCCACAGCCTTTCGTAACGCCAATGTAGTCTGCAGTATTTGACCCTTACATTTTGCAGGTCTTTGGTGAGGGCTTTGTTTGTGATGTTGCGGGTATAGCAGCCCTGACAACCCTCGACATGCTCGACCCCGTCCTGGGCCACCACGTCCACGTCCCCTCTAACTTTCTCCTCCTCTGGTGAAAGGTCCAGAGACACTGCCATTGCTGGCACTGGATTGGTAGCCCTCAAGTCAAGGAGGAGGCCAATGGCCACCTCCGTCCTCATCTTTGAAAGGTTTTGACTCCTAGCATGCTCAGATAGCTCTGGGTTCCCCTTTGCCAAATGTTTGTCCAGCCGGACATTTGCAAAGGGGCACCCAGGACTCCAAAAAATGAAAGTTGAATATCCCTTACTTTTTGTGAGTAGTGTGTATATATATGTATATATATATGTTGAAGATTGAAGAGTTCATTTGCAATAACAGTTAACTCTGTATTTTCTAAATGGTGGTTAACTGCTTTTCATCGCTGTCAGGTACAAACCTCCTATCTCCATTTAACATCATTAAAACCCTCATTAAAACCATGATGTGGTGAAAATATTCAAAAAGTAAATGAGTTTATTTGCAGATGCAGTGAACTCCGTTTTTTCTAAATGTTGGTTAACTGTTTTTGCAAATGAACTCTACATAAACATGTTCATGCCGTTGATTCTGTAAAAAGTTTTGAGAATTAAATTGAGTTTAACTGTTTGGGTACAGGAAGTGATGTCATGATGAACCCAAACTTGACTTGATTATTTTCATCTTTACGTTTCAGGTGGAATTGTTTGATTTTTGTTTTCTCCTTTCCCCTGGGTCCTGCTGTGGTGGGGGGGTCACTGACAGCTGTGTCCTCCAGCTGTCCTTTAGGTGGGTGCACGGACATCCTGGCATCGCTGTTTTGCGTCTGTGCTCTCTGGAGGCTGATGGTTGCTGCTGCTTCCAGTGTGCATCTGACCTTCGTAGGAGCCACGGTTGGACTTGAATGGTCACTCGCAAACACACAACTAACCCCTGATGTTTTACACACGTACTCACAAATACCTTTAAACCCACAAACACACACATGCTTTTAGTTGTGTTCATTGTTGTTACTGGTTTACAGAGTTCCATCTTTTACTGTAAGGAACAAAGTCTGTTGAGTCTAATCAGACGTAACAGAGTTTAATTATTTGTTTAAAATGAACTCTGCATGAATGAGACGACACCTTTGATTCTCTGAATCATCATTTCATTTCCAGTGTAACTCTGTAGGTCTTTTAACATCGAGCGATGATGAGGAAGATTTCACAGTAAATGTACATCAGCTTTTTCTGCCACTTTTTTCTTATCCAGGTTCTGTCCCTGTATATTTTGTTTTGTTTAATAAAACGATGACAGACTAATGAAGTTTCTGTTTTTCTTTTTAGACAACATAACATGTACACAGAGGCATGGTTTGGTTTTGTGACGCTGCAGCCTACAAGGTGTATTTAGGTGTTACCAGGCATGATGATGATGATGTTTAAATGATGAAGTCAAAAATATATTTGGCTGTGAAATTATTTCATTGACTTAGAATGGAGCGATTTTAGAAACTAGTATTTTTGCTTCCATGGTCTGGTACTCTTAAAAAGAATTTCCAGTCATTTTTTATTAAAAAAATATTTTTATTGTCATTTTTGTTGTGGTTTGGGGGGGGGGGGGGGGGGGGGGCAACGTTGTCAACAGTGTTATAGCTACATGTAATTAAGATAAAAAGATGTTATTAATGAAAATGATATATCAACTACACATTAGCCACAACAGTCAGGCCTACGTTTCTGCATTTCTACATTTTACTTTTTCAAAAATCCTTCAGGCCAAGTTCAGAAGCAGTGATGCTCCCAGCTGTGAGACTTTCTCTGCTTTTGGACGTCTTTAAGGAAATCTGCTGATGTTGTTGTAAAGATTGATTTCTCCTGGTTGTGAAATGAACTTTGTCTGATGAAAATAGTCCTGGACTGTCATGTTTAATGTGAAAATGGCCAATAATGGCACCATTTACACGAGCAACAAATGTAGCCGTAATACTGCTGACAAACCTCCTGGCCTTGACACGTCCTCCATCTGCACCTCTGGGTGATGGCTGAGACGAAGGGGGACATGTGGGGGGGCTGCAGGTGGAGCTGAAGCAGATCCTCCTCCATGAGGTCACCACCGCCACAGAGGATGATGAGGGCATCAGGAGCTGCTCTTCCTCGCAGGGAAAAGAAGGGGAGAAGGCCTTACCATCGTCCACCTCAGCCAGACCAGGAGATCCTGACATCACGGAGCCCCAGATTTCCTCCGATGGTTAGTGATGTGCCCGATGAACCCGAGACTCTGGAGCGCGAATCGAGTAAAAGGGGGCGTTCCTAATGAAGCTTCGTATCGGAGCTTGTGTCATCAGCTTAGGAATCACGTGACCAGAGCAAAACGAAGCCTCGGTTTGTGCAGATGACGTAACGTGTCGGTTTCACATCTGCACATGAAACATTCAGAGGTCGCGAGACTGAAGTGGAGAGATATTTATCCGAGCTGAAAGAAGAGAAAAGAGAAAGATCCTCTGACATACGGCCACAGATATCAGCAGTATTATCAGCTTTCCCATTGATTTCTGTTCCCCTGCATCACCTGCCCATGACGGGGATTATTTGAAGATCATCTGTACTAATAGAAGTCGCCAACCTGAACACTGAAGAAGCTCCTCTTCCTCAATAAACAGATTTCAGCTCCATGTCTCCTCTGCACTCAACACATAAGTAATTATCACGATCACAATAGTCAATGCATATTAAATCAAAATGACGTGTCATACAGGAATGCCATCTTTTTCGGACAAATAGCTCATATGCCCCTGAAGCTGGTGTGTTTCCATAGCACAGTGGTGAACATGCCTGCCTTTTATTTGGGAGTCTATGGTTCGAATCCCACCCGCGATTACTTTTTTTTTTCTTGCAACGTTTTATTTTCAAACTATAGCCTACCTATAATTAGTCAAATACTTAAAGGCACAATTAATGCACATAGCATGTGTTGGATGCTGATAATTTATCAGATAAATCCTTTATTTCCTGGTCATGGGCACAACTGAGATGGTTTGAGTGCAGTTGTTCGGGCTGCTATGGACCCATTTGGACGCTTGATGTCAGTAGAGAGGAGCATAGATGAAGCTCCGAGTACTGAACCTTTTCCCGAACCAATTGGCTGGGAAGCCTCATTGCTTCAGGAAGCTTCATTTGCCCATCACTACCGATGGTCTCTGCAGCTCCCCAATAAATGCTGTCTATGAGGACAGAAAAAATAGTTTAATAAATGACAGAGTTGATGATGGTTGAACAGGTGGATCAGCTGGAAGTACTCTCACTATCCCAGTCTTTCTCAGTGCCGGTCCTCAGCACCCGCTGCCCTGCATAGCTTCCATGTTCCGACTTCAACAACCTGATTCAGATAAATGAACTTCCTCATCAAGTTCTTTGCAGCGTGTTAATGAGCCATTCATTTGATTCAGGTGTGTGAAAGCAGGGTTGCCTAGAAGTCATGCAGGGCAGCGGGTCCTGAGGACTGGAACTAAGAAACACTGCACTATCCTATGTTGCTAAATAACGAGAAATGAGCAACAGCTGACCAAAACACTACATATATGGCCTACATAACAATAATTCATATTAGATAAATAAATAATATAGTAAGTGTGGAAACCGCAGTCTGAAGTTGCTAAGACGGGTACTTGCAGTTTTTGCTCTGCGAGGCAAATGTGGATCTATTGGAGGCAGCCATCATCACCTTTCAGAGATACTGAAAGAAAGTTTAATAAAAAGGAAACTCGTCACATCCTAGACCTTGATCAACGTTGGTAAAATTAGAAGAAATAATAATAATAAAAAAAAACATTATTATAAACAGTGGTTAATCTGCTGTAGCTGCGGGAGCAGTTTTTTCATGAATGAAAGAGCCTTCATTGGGTACAATTAACAAAAAAGAAAAATACGAACAATTATTATAAGCATCAGTACTATCTCAGAAACCAGTCATAACTACATTACATCTTAATTTAAAAACTTGAGTAAAGGAAATGAATTATGTCACTATTTCTAGTTACATATTAACTTACTGATTAAAAATGTGCGGCGTTGTCCGGCAGTGGGGAGGCAGAGCAGAAAGGAGGAAAAGCCAAACCGCGCGGGCGTTAGCCTGCTGCTAACGGCGCTCTTTAGCTTTAGCCCGTCTATCTCCGTTAGCTTCGGGTTAGCTCAGTAAGGGGCCAAGATGGCGACGGTAGGACACGTCCAACTGGCCTCACGCTCGCCTTTTCAGAAGTGACCGGAACAAACGTCCAGTATATTTACAGTCTATGAGTTTTACCACTTCAGACACACCAAGGAGGACACATTGCGCAATTAACTGCCAGTAACTGCCGGTGCAGTCGCCTCTTAACGGTTCAAGTCACATCACCGTTTCAGATCACTTAATCTTTCGGTTATTATTATTTACATCATATGAGGGGAGAGCGCGAACGCAGTCCCCACTACCAGAAATTATGCAGTTGAGATTCCCACAATTTGGGGAATTCACACGGGTCAGAACAGCCAGAGTGCAATGGCTGGGCCTCACCATGGGTGAACCACCTTCTTGATCATGGTGTCTCCCCTGCCAGGTAAGTATGACTAGAACAGCTCACCCACAGGGAACTCATTCATACACATACTAAGTTCACTCATGGTTTTGACTGTCTACAAACTAACTAAACCACAGCATACAGGGAGTCTTGCTACACATGATTTATACACAACTGTAGATTTAAATAAACACAGAAAGATTATCGCTTATTTTAAGAAGACCGATGCTTCCCAGAATGCAATGCTGTTTCAGCACGGTCAAAAGGCAAACTGATGCATCACACTATTTGGTATATTTGCTGCTCTGCAAGAGACAAACAGCCCAGCAGAGAGATGAACTGAATCTGTAGTAAATCAAACTTCAACCACAAACTGTTTATTTCACATCAGACATCCAAAGAAACAAACAAAACCAGAAAAACGTGAATCACATGTCCTGTTCTGCTGCTGTCTGTTGTTCTGGACTGGAAACAATTCTGATTTATAACGATCTTTTTTAACTCAATATACATAAACAAACAAAACAAAACAAAAAAAAAAAAAAAACACAACGAGCTTTTTTTGATACATATGAAATTTAAGCCATTTTTCATATGGATCACCGCGAACATCCGGGAATTTTCGCCAAATTCGTCACATCCGGTTAGGTAACAGGTGAAAACATCGCTTCGTTGCATAGGGGAGCCACTGAATAGGGGATTATCACGCTTCCGCGTTCCGGTTTCAGGAAGTTGAAACATTTGGCACTTCCTCTTCCGGGCCATGTTAACAACAGCCGTTTCTGCTCTGTTATACTGTTTAAATCGGATAAGCTCCAAACATATTTAAGTTTTCATTCTAGACTGAAGTGATACTGGATCAAAAGCTGGATCAAAGCGATCGATTTGCCGCGGTGAAGGGCCGAACTTTATAATAAAACACACGTTTGTTTGTCGCTGGTGGGGCACAACACCGGCACTTCACAGCATGCTAGCATTAGCCAGCTAGCGTTTACTGACGTGCTTAACATTGTGCGTCTTAAAACACACAAACATCTGAAAATCGGGTCTGTACCTCCCCGTTTCCAGTGGAACAACTGGGGACTGCCAAGAAAGGAGACGCTTTCAGATGATTGTGTGTTTTCAGCCGCACAAAGTTAGGCACGTCATCAAGCTAGCTAATGCTAACCTGCTAACAATAGTCCGCCAGCTACTACTCTGTTAAACTTTGTAAATCGGATAAACGCCAATGCCAAATTTTCATTCCAGACTGAAGTGATGCTGAGGAAGAAGTGGATCAAAACGACCGATTCGCCGCGGTGAAGGACCGAACTTTATAATAAAACGATACACGTTTGTTTGTGGCCGGCAGACTATACAGTCGTGTTAGCAGGCTAGCATTAGCCAGCTCGATAGCGTGCCTAACTTTGTGCGGCTGAAAACACACAGTCATCTGAAAGCGTCTCCTTTCTTGGCAGTCCCCAGTTGTTCCACTGGAAACGGGGGGGTACAGACCCGATTTTCAGATGTTTGTGTGTTTTAAGACGCACAATGTCAAGCACGTCAGTAAACGTTAGCTGGCTAATGCTAGCATGCTGTGAAGTGCCGGTGTTGTGCCCCACCGGGGACAAACAAACGTGTGTTTTATTATAAAGTTCGGTCCTTCACCGCGGTAAATCGACTCGCTTTGATCCAGCTTTTGATCCAGTATCACTTCAGTCTAGAATGAAGACTTAAATATGTTTGGAGTTTATCCGATTTAAACAGTATAACAGAGCAGGAACGGCTGTCGTTAACATGGCCCGGAAGAGGAAGTGTCAAAAGCCGGGAACTTCCGGTAAGCGTGATAATCCCCTATTACCTGCTTCATTACTCGTCAATCTTCGTTTATTCTACTTTGGAAATACCGAGAAGTCCCGCTGTGTATGGCTGCCATAAACATATCTATCACACGGACAAGAGAATATGTTTGTTCCAGTTCCCAAAACAACAGAAAAAGTCCCGAACAACATGCTAAGTGGCTAGCTGCTATCAAGCCCATAAATGCTGACAGTTTACGCTGGAAACCATGGAAACATCTAACAATATGTTCCGATCACTTTGTGACTGATAAAAAAGCATATAATGTGGTCTCACTTTTTAAACCCTGTAGTTGTTTTTGTACAGATGATAGAAAACACCATTAAATCAGTGGATGTACAGAATCACAGCGCCGCCCGCTGTTCCCGTCCCCTCAGGACTGTTAACGTTTACGTTCATCCAGATTACTGCCATCAATGTTCCCACATAAGAATAAAAGCATAAAAAGCGGCAGAAAGGCATTTGCAGCATTATAAACATGCACAGTCATAACCAGTTACATACAGATAAGACTGCCGGTAATTTATAGCTTTATCAATGAGAGTAAACTCCTGAGAAGTACATCAAAGAAATACCACCATTTCTTAAAAATCCGGGGAAAATTTATATTCTATAAAAAATAAATGGCTTGAACACGGGGCTTACCTGATGAAACCAAATACATCATGAGATCGGGAAACTGATGTTATGTACAGGTAGGTTCGTCTAACCAGGTTCTAGCAGCAGAAGATGGGCATCACTTAGTCCAACAGATACTAGTTTAGCTTCGTATCTTCTTCTAGCATCGGCAGTGAGACTTTCAGTATAACTGGACGTCATTTCAATAATATTTCAAAAACAGACCGGCGGAGAAAAAAAATTAAAAAGAGTGCAAAAGCAGTTTTTGAGGCTCATAGTCCATCAGACGCCGTTCAAATACGAAGCATATTTTCACCGGGACCAGCTTCGCGGTCATGAGTTCCGGGTTGTGACGTAGGCTCGCGGTGATCCATAGCAATCATCAAGAAAATGAGCAACTTCATTGTTATTTAGGCTGTAAAACTACGACTTTCAACGCTGCTGCCATCTGGTGGAGAACAAGCGCAACTGCAGATTCAAACCACTGTGAATGAAGTCAAACTTCTTTAAAGGAATAGTTCACCCTCAGAATGATTTAACTTTATTTTCCACTTACCCTGATGGTGAGCAAGACTCTGGACCACTTTTTTAATATGTCAAATGCGGATGGAGTTCAGGGCGACTTCTCGTTCCCCCCCAATGGAGTTCGCCAGGGTCCCAGCCAAAAAGGTCCGTAAAAGTCCACAAAAAATTGTCAATATTCCTCCATACTGCTCGTCCCATGTAATCCAAGTGTCCTGAGTGGGTAGCGTCCAGAATTTACTTGAAACTACGCCATTTAGTATATTTTTAGAGTCTAAACAAGACTACATCGCATGCCCAGCAAGCACGCCGATGCGCATTCACGAAACTACGGAAGCCACGGCAGACGAGATTGCGCGTTCTCTTTTTCTTTCTTTCTTTCTTTCTTTTAGATCAATATCCAACCCCTCCTGTGTTTGTCCCGGTTTGATTAGAGCTCTTGCGCTCTTACCACAATGTAAACAGTGAATTTCTTCTTCTACGCTTGCATTATTGGCAGAGTAGGCTCTGAACGCCGAGGCTTCCGTAGTTTCGTGACCGAGCATGTGCGCGCTTCATGGACGTAAACAATACTCCTTTTTAGACTCTAAAAATATACTAAATGGCGTAGTTTCAAGTAAATTCTGGACGCTACCCACTCAGGACACTTGGATTACATGGGACGAGCAGTATGGAGGAATATTGACCATTTTTTGTGGATCTTTATGGACCTTTTTGGCTCGGACCCTGGCGAACTCCATTGGGGGAAACGAGAAGTCGTCCTGATCTCCGGCTGCATTTGAAATATTAAAAAAGTGGTCCAGAGTCTTGCTCACCATGAGGGGAAGTGGAAAATAAAGTTAAATCAAAGGGAAAAGGCTAAATACAGACAGGGGGGCAGGGAGTTGCAAACACACCAACAACCACACGAGAGTAGAAGCCCAAAGCTGCAGACTGAGACGGATTTCACTTGCACAAGTCTAGTGTTTATTTCAGGAGGGAAACTTCAGACTCTACCTTTAAACTACAAAAGCAAATGTTTATGGGCTGGACATCCCTGATGTAGACAAACAACCACAGAAAACCATCATCCATCAGTCCAGATCATGTCTGACCCCCCCCTCACCACGAGCCTCAATACAACAGGACCCCCGTATCATTTTCAGCCACACACCTGTGGAGACATGTTTGGTCCAGGAGGACACATTGGTTAATGTTGTCACCATGGAGACAGAAAGACAAACACTCCACGTGGAGCTGTGAACTTCAGACATCAACATTTAACCAACCAGCATTTAAAAAGCTGCAATCTCTCCAGATAAACAACCTGATTCAGTCAGAAAGTTCCCTCATCAGCATCTAACCTGGTAATAAAACCCTCCTCATCGTCCAGTTTAAGACTGTTGGACCAGTTGGACCAGGACCAGCAGATTATGTATTAACTAGTATTTTCCATATAGGAGCGATTAAATGAAAGGTTGGACTATTCAGTGTGTGTCCTGTTTGTGGGTGTAGAAGATGTAACAGAACTGTAGCAGCAGGTAAACCAGGCAGGCAACCTGCTGCACCACTGAGATCTCCAGGACATCATCATCTTTTCCATAAAAAGAAAAAGAAAAATAAAGAGATTTATATTTATTTACTTATTTTTTACCAGCAGGCAGTCAAGACGCTTCGGACCTCCATCCCAGCAGTATTGTCCTCCTCTATTGGGGGAGTCTCTGGTGTTCTTGTAGTACTGACCTGATGTGTCTGATGCAGGTGATGGATAACGAGCAAACTAATGGGGGATGTGGGAATGGTACATATTTATAATTCTCATCCAACCACAATCTTCCCCCTGTATTTTGTTTTCTTTTTGCCAATGACAGCAGAAATCAAACAGTTTTCACTGAAAGATTTTGATATCTCATTCTTACAGCCCTGATTTATAGAACATTAAATCCAAAAATATGCCAAAAAATGAGTTTTTTCTGGTTGTTGACAGTATATTATAAATTCTGAAATGATCTATACAGATATCCAAAATCCCCTAAGTAAAAACTTTTGACTTTAATATGTGAACAAAATCCAAAAGAAACTTTGAACCTGGTTTACTCCTGTTTTTAGATTTTTTTTAGAAATGTATGCAAATTAAGTGCATTTTTGGCTATGTAACACCTCATTTGCATATTTAACATAAAACTTCAGAAAACTTGCATTAAAAAAATGATGGCCCTGATGTGAGGAATAAGCCAGGAAAGTTTCACGGTGATACCAGTTAGTTAAACGTGATGGAGATACCTGGAATACATGCAGGACAGGGGACCAGGATTGAGAAACAGCGGTATAATGTATGAAATTATAGACAGGCTTTAAACATTTACAGACCACATCAGAGAGCAATGACACCTTACATCACAATATAATTATGTAGTCCCTAAAGGTAGGTTTGCAAAGACGTATATTATTATATGAATGATTCCCTTAAAGGAATAGTTCACCCACAGAATGATGTAACTTTATTTCCCCCCCCAACTTTCATATAATGGAGTTTGCCGGGGCCCGAGCCAAAAAGGTCCATAAAAGTCCACAAAAACTTGTCAATTTTCCTCCATGCTGCTCGTCCAATGTAATCCAAGTGTCCTGAGTGGGTAGCGTCCAGAATTTACTGGAAGCCACATTATTTAGTAGATTTTTAGAGTCTAAACAGCAGGACTTCTTACTTCTGTGAAGCATACATATGCGAGTTCACGAAACTACGGAAGCCTCAGTGTTCAGAGCCTACTCTGCCGATAATACAAGCATAGAAGAAGAAATTCGCTGTTTACATTGTGCTAAGAGCGACAGAGCTGCAGAGAAACCGGGACAAACACAAGAGGATCAAGAGGGGTTGATATTGATTTAAAACAAACAAAGAAAGAAAAAGAGAACGCGCGATCTCATTTGCTGCAGCTTCTGTAGTTTCATGAATGTGCATCAGCGTGCTCGCAGGAGATGTAGTACTGTTTAGGCTCTAAAAATATACTTAATGGCGTAGTTTGGAGTAAATTCTGGACGCTACCCACTCAGGACACTTGGATTACATTGGACGAGCAGTATGGAGGAATATTGACAAGTTTTTGTGGACTTTTATGGACCTTTTTGGCTCGGGCCCCGGTGAACTCCATTATATGAAAGTTGGGGGAAAACGAGAAGCCTTCCTGATCGCCGGCTGCATCTGAGATATTAAAAAAGTGCTCCAGAGTCTTGCTCAGCATGAGGGGAAGTGGAAAATGAAGGTACATCATTCTGTGGGTGAACTATTCCTTTAAGATAAGAATAAACTTACCACATACAGTAACAACAACTGAAACACAGGTTCTCGTGTTCTGGGTAAGGCACTCCAAACTAGAGGTGGGCGGATCGATACCAATATCGATATTATCGATACCAACGCTGGTATTGATATTGAACAATACTTGTGTAAAAAGATCGATACTCAAGCTTTTTTCCCCCTCCCACACGCACTGACTGCTGCGCAAATGGATGAATCAAAGTCTGGAGTAGCGCTGCGCTGTCACAAAGCAGGGAGCAGAACTCTCCCCCCTCTTGTCTTTTGTTGGTGCACCAGCCAAACAGCCATGTAGGTCGGCTCGGCCTGGCCCACGCACTCAGCGCTCTCCTCGAGTTGACACGTCACAGTACAGAGAGAGACACCGGAGTATCGAAACGACAAAGAGAAGCTGTTTGGCTTCATTTTATTGCAGAAAATGAGACGACAGCGAGCTGTATAGATCGCAACAAGGCTGTTACATACAGTAAAAACACAACAAACCTCTACGAGCACATGGAAACCCACGCGGTAGAAAACACGGAGCTGCAGGAACGGAGGAGAGACATTATAAAATGAAATTGAGAGTGGTCATCTTCAGCATCACTTCATATTACTTTTTCAAAGTGCATGTTACTTAAGTCATATGATACTGGAGCAACTAAAAAATATAATTAAGACATTGAAATAATCTAGTACATTTATTCCATCAAAAGATGTTATCTAACATTAGATAACATCTTTTGATTATTTCAGAACAGGGAAATTTATAGAATTAAAGTAACAAAAAAGTGCACACAGTGCAAAATTATACATAGGGATTGAAAGATATAATATCATAAGAGGTGGACTAGTAAAAATACTAGATTAGTAATTTTCTGGAATTGAAACAAATATACTAAATATGATACAGTTCAGACTTGATTGCATATAAGTACCCTTTTGTGTTACGTGTGAAATAAATACAGAATGATTACATACAGGTACTACAGCCCATTATTAATTCCTGATTCCCCAAGAGCTGAGTTTGGTGTAATTCTAGTCTACGAATTTATGGATCCTTTAGATCTATGAAGCATTAATATAAAAAAGCATCCATATCAGCAATCATGCCACTATACGTGCTGTTTCAGATCAAACCCGACATCCCTGAGACCGCCAACGTCTAATCATATCAAACATTTATTTTATACATCTGTAGGAGGGGGGTGCACCGTTCCTGGAAATACTGCAATACCAGGTCGATGCGTGGAGTGGACGGAGCAAGCCCCTATTCCATCTCCCTGCTCCAAAAATCAATTTAATATATGGTCCCCGGGTAGGGGACGTATCAGATATTAAACTGATAAGAACAGATACTACACTTGATCTTAGCCAAAAGGCCGAGAAGCGATAACCCGATAACGTTCAGAGGCAGCGGAGTCATTCCCCGCCACATTATTCTGACTCACGGTTGAAAACACAGAAATAATTTACACGCAGCCCCATAAACTCAGAATAAACACACGGACAACATAAATCCTAAAACACTGATGTTTTAAACCGGTAATTTAAACTAACTGATGTCCTCAAAGGCAGCTTCACGTTACTTCCTGGACACGTGGTATGCTTTGGCCCAATAGCAAGCAACTGACCAAAAACCCAATTAAAACACACTTTTTATGAGCAAATATGTTTGAATATCTTTTAATGTAGGTTTAAGAGGGTTTTCTGTTTAACTATTCTGTGATTTAAAGTTTGGTGAAAGAGAAAATAATGTATTTTATGATACTCGCTGATAACAACAACCGCTGCTGCAGCGGTCTCTAATGGCAGCAGCGCTAACCGCACGCTGCATGTTTTCTCAGGACGCACTCATGACTGCGGAGGAGCAGACTGTCAAAACCCAGCTGACAAGAAAGTCACAACATGAACTACAAAAGGCAAATTAATGACCAGCCAAGAAAGCAGACATTCATTAATTCCAACGAGTTTCACAACAAAGGAAACGCCTGTAATGTTGCAGGAATTATCCAGAGCCCGCACACCTCCACCTCCATCCTCCTAAAGCTTCCCAAACTAATTTACGCCGTTGAATTGCGAACATTTGTGATACATGCTACCTTTCTTTACCTGCTTGCAAAATGTTCACAAACCAAGTGGCACACCTGTTACACAAACATGCTAACTCACTTAATTATCTGTCCACTGCAACCATGTCGCGTCAGAACAAGTAGCGGAAATTTACCCTGGAAGTATTTATTTTTTTATTTTGTATTTTAGCACGACGGTCTTTAAATTAAAAAGTAATTCTATATGTTTCATTAGTAAACACTTACCAAGTTTCCGTCTTCTGTGCGCGAGCCCACCACGCTGCTCTCCAGACGCAAATGCATCAACTTACATAATTTCATCCTGCGCATGCGCAGACTTCATAATAATAAAAACAGTTTTAGCTAGCTGGACAAAAACTGTGAAATGACGTCATAAACCAAACGAAAAATGAAAACAGTTTCACATTAGGGCTTATCCTCTGTAGTTTAAACTGATTTTTGCTGCTACAGCTGCTTCATACACTGATGAAAGCAAGCTCGCAGCAGAGCACGTGGCTGGTACCCTATACTTCATCCAATCTATTATTTTACAGAAAAAATGAAAAAATTCTGTTTTTTCAGAAAATATTTCGGTTACATACATTTGTCTGGTCTGTTTAGTAAAGCGAAGTTTATCTTAATTTCAGTGGGTTTATAAGATCTGAACCACATCATGGTTAAACATTAAATTTGCATTATATAAAAAATCTTCCAATGATATTTGGTATATTTTGCCTTCATGTTCCACCTGGGTTTACTTTTAAATAGCAGCTTTTAAATAATGCATCATGCATTATTATGCTTACTTTATGTTTTCACTTTGATCTCCAGCACCTGCAACACACCACAGCTTTGCATACTTTATCTGACTTCATACGGCATGGACACACACACATTCTTCTTCTTATGCAGTCTGATGGAGAAGGTTTAAAAAAAGAGGGGAAATTACATCATGGATTGCTAATACTGTGACTGAGAGGCCTCATTTCATCCTTGTTTCTCTACAAGTTAAACACATCTTCCTGTAACTCTCAGTCACTAAAATCAGGATACACTGAACTGCATGTAGGAAATGATCAGAAACAGCTGCACCTAAACTGCAGAGATGCTGCTAATATTGAGTCAAATCGGTCAAATCTCTGGTTTTTAGTTATTTTCCTCCTCAATCATCTGCAATGATGTGGACATCGACTGCCAGATCACTGAGCATCGGTTACTGGTTGAGATGCTGGGTACTTGGCTTAAGCTGACAAAGTTGTCCAACAGTATCAACCAGGGTTTTTCTTTAATAATTATAAAACACACAACACATAAAATAGGAATCTCTAAATAAAAAAGGGAAGACCAATCCTGGTTCTGATCTGGATAAAACCTGTTTGTGTTGAAAACTTCTCAGTAGGATTTGGATAACTTTGATCCAAGAAAACCGATCATCCTGATCCCAACAGGGAGAGGATTTCAAGGTGGATTTCAGGAAGAAATTGTAGTAAAATGTTGAAACTGGTCAAATAAATCATTGGTATTGTTCACCTTTATTTCTATTTTCCACTGTGCTTTAACTGTTAGTCAGAAGGTAGTTAAAGTAGACACGGATCCAATCCAATATCGCTTTGAAAAACCAACATAAAAGTAAGACGGATCAGCTGATCCTGGATGGCAAAAGACGGGATTCCTAAATCCAGATGAAATCTTTTGAACAACTGGATGTCCTCTATGAGCTATTTGGTAGATCACACATTCATCACTTGTTCGTTGTGTATTTGTGTGGAGGGGTTTGCTAACTCTACCGTCTCTTATCTTGGGCTTCATGGCTCAAAAAGTTTGGGAATCACTGTTGTAGATGTGTAGTGACAAATAAAGACTGAATAAACGCATCCACACTGATGTGATCCAGCTGCAACCTTCGGCTCTTCTTACCTCTCCGCTCTGTTTGTGCCTCTGTGGCCGTTCAGGTATTAAAATGTGCTTTAATAATAATAATAATAAAATGGATTGAAAACTTTGAGCATGCTCAGCAGGTGTCTGTCTTTTAACATTTTCAACCTCTATACTTTTTGAGTTATAAAGATATTAGTAAAAGTCTGTGCAGACTGAACGCTGCAGAAGTTCAGACCAGTTATTGGACATTTGTGTGCATAATGAGCTGGAAGCTGCTTCACCAGAGTGCATCTGTATGCAGAGTCCATTTCATACATGCTGAGACATTGTGGCTACAGAGGGACACGTCACCTCACCGTTAACAAGAATGTGTGTTTCTATCTGTGAGCAGGCGCTCCTGCTGTAACAGCACTTTCTAGTTTCAGTTTCAGATCACTTCAGGTTTGATTAGAGCTGCTTTGATTGATCCTCGTTTCATAAAGGAACATCATTAAATCTCCATGGTAACCTGTACCATAACATATCCCACTCAGGGATGCACGAGATAGTCGGCCCACTATCGGTATCGGCCTATATCGGCCTTAAAAGTGAGTATTGTTATCGGCCACCCCACCAATATTTAACCGATCAGTCTGCTGTTTCTGACGTAAAAAAACAACTTCTTCTTCTTCAAAAACTTTTTTTTTTTTTTTAAAACTTTAAAACTTCTAAAGACTAGGGGTGGGAAAAATATCGATACACTGAAATATCGCAATATGATCATATGCTGATGTCATACTGACATTTAAAAACACGGTATTGATCTATTTTACTAACTAAATCTTACAATATTTCATCATTTATTTTCGCAAGAATTCACAAAGATTTCATGTTATTTTCATATGCTGATATATTGACATTGAAAAACGCCACATCAAGCTATTTTACTAACGAAATCTTGTGATATTTCATCGTTCTGTTCCGAAATCTCACAAGAATTCGCAAAATTTTCATACGCTAATATATTGACATTTGAAACGCAGTAACGATGTATTTTACTGACGACATCTTGTGAGTTTTCATTGTTCTGTTACGAAATCTTGCAAGAATTCATTAAATACCGTGAGAACTTATAACAGAATGATGAAATCTCAAGATTTTGTGAGTAAAATAGATCAATACTGCGTTTTTAAATATTGATTTGATATTGGCATATGAAAATATCGCGATATTTCTGTGTATTGATATTTTTTCCCACACCTATTTTTCAAAGTGTCAGAAACTGATAACAAAACTGCTTTTTGCAATGACTGCTTATTTTTCTTTCAGCTTTGATATCGGTATTGATATCGGCCACATGAGTTTTACATTATCAGCATATCGGATATCAGCCAAAATTTCAATATCGTGCATCCCTAATCCCACTCTTGGATAAGTTGATCCAGGATAACCAACATATCCCGGCCAGTGCAGCAGGTCCCTCGTTTACACTAAATAAAGGTAAATGAGACTTCTTTCTGCTGAACGAGTGTGTGTTCACATAAAGATGCTGTAACAGTTTTCAGGAACACAAAACCAGGTGAAAGTCCAAAAATCCTCAACTTGCTGGAACTATCAAACATCCTGATTCTGCTTCGTTCAGCTCAAACCAGCAGAGGGAAACGTGTCTGATTCACATTTCCCCACAACTGCCTCACAAGAGAAAACAGTCCACAGATCCATGATATCAGTTTTAATGGTGCACAAATAAATTCCCTTTAACTGAACAACTGATAATTCACATTTTAGAGGAAGTAAAAGAAACAACCGGAGAAGTAAAAGAAGAACAGAAGAACACCAGTTGAATTGTGCCAGTAATACCAAGTTTCTTCCTCCTCCTCGTCTTCCTGCACCTGATGCTGCTGTGTGGAACATGCATCAGAAAACTCCATGCTTCTGTTTTGAATGACTGGAAATGGATCTGATTGTCCGATTTGCCTTTAAGAGGCATTTATTTCTGTAAATGCACAATATATCTTTCTTAAAATGAACATTATGTATGAATACATGATGTATACACATGTAATTCACAGAGTATGACTCAAGTAAATGATGTAGCATTAATGTTTATAATAAAAGCTGTATTTATTATGTCACCAGGAAACTGGAATGTTATCTGGCCAAATAATTCACCAGTAAGAAACGAGCTCCCTGAGGGCTTCCTGCATCGTTTGGAAAAGATTCAGAAACAACAACTACGTCATTAAATAGGAATTTATCATTCGGTGTGTTTGCTTCGTTCTGTGGTTGCGGTCGCTGGAAAAAAGCCGAGTGGGAAGCGTCGTGAGCGTGCACGGCTCCCGCATCTCTACACGGTCACGGAGGTCAGGCTGATGTCACCGTTGATCTCCATGCTGGTGATGTGGTGGAGGGGGGTGAAGCGGTGTCTGTAGGTGTGAGCGTTCATCCCGTTCACCACGATCCGGTAGGCTTTACTCTCACAGCAGATGGTCAGCTGGAAGAAGAGAAGTTGCTCAGAAACAGCAGGAAGAAAAACTGGAATAATGAATCCATCTTTGATCATCAGTGGAGTCGAGCAGGTGAAATCAACTTTACACGCTTTCATGTAAAAGATGTGTACAGATGTGTCTGTTATCATTATAATATCAATGTGTCTGGTTCTTGCACGTCAAGGGATGATAAAACTGTCTGTACAGGTGCCGACATCTATCAGGAAAGAGACCGGAGCTGATCACTGAGAAGAAAATCCTTCACAGGCCAACGTGTGACATCCCAGAATCAGCCTCCCTGTGACCTAAAAACCTCTCTGCTTTCACGTTTGCTTCAGAGTCTTTTCTGAACTTCATTCAGACCATTATGATCTCCAGAAATGCTGAACAAGAGTCTCCAGATGCAGTAAACTCCCGTCTGCAACTACTTCCTCATTTTTGTTCTTTCATTCATTTCTTCATATATATATATATATATATATATCTAAATACACTGCCTGGCCAAAAAAAAAAAAAAGTCGCCACATGGATGTAACTAAGCAAATAGGTATGAGCCTCCTATTGGATAATTACATGATGGGCGATTATCTTTCAGCTGGCAACAAGTTATTTAACCCCAACTGGTGCAATGATTTGCTTCTTATTTCCTAGACAACCATGTGGAAAGACACATCCGTGGTCTTGGAAAAGATGTCAGTCTGTCTGAGAAGGGTCAAATCATTGGCATCAAGAGGTGAAAACATCTAAGGAGATGCAGAAACTACTAAAACTGGGTTCAGAACAGTCCAACGCATTATGAAAAACTGGAAGGATAGTGGACCATCGTCTTCCAGGAAGAAATGTGGCCGGAAAGGCAGATGAAGTGATCAGCATCATGCCTAGTGCTACTGTATGAGCCTGTGGGGGCAGTGTGATGATCTGGGGTTGCTGCAGTTGCTCAGGTCCAGGTTCAGCAACAGAATGAGCTCAGATAATGAGGTCAGCTGATACCTGAATATACTGAATGACCAGGTTATTCCATCAATGGATGTTTCTTTCCTGATGGCACAGCCATATTCCAAGATGACCGTGCCAGAATTTATCGGGCTCAGATTGTGAAAGATGGTTCAGGGATCATCAGACATCATTTTCACACATGGATTGGCCCCCACAGAGTCCAGACCTGAACCCCATTGAGAATCTTTGGGATGTGCTGTGGTCAGACTCTACAATCATCATCAAGATCTTGGTGAAAAATTGATGCAACAGGATGCAAATAAATCTGGTGACATTGCAGAAGCTTCTGGAAGCACAGCGAATGTTGCCGCAATCAAAGCTAAAGGCTCCAACCAAATGTTAAATGTTTGACCTTTTTTTTGTTGGCGCCTTTTTTTTGGGCCGGGCAGTGTATATATATATATATATATATATATATATATATATATATATATATATATATATATATATATATGTATTTATATATGAATATTATGGCCAACAGACATGAAAATCTTCTGAACTTATTTAACTCATTAATCGTCATCTTTTCTGCCACGACAGAGCAAATTTAAAAAGATCAGACTCGAATGAAGATGAGGACCCAACAGTAAACGTGGACTTTAGTACTTTCATGTACTGGAGCAGGTTTACACGCCTGGAAGAAGTGAAGCTGCTGTTCTGGTTCTGTGATGTAACCCTGCAGGTCGGGACCAGGTCCGTGTGTGTGTTGGGAAGGTGTTTTACGTTGCTGGCGTACCGTGAAGGCCTGTCCAGGCCGGAAGGGCATCACTCCGCCCCGCTCCTCAGAGCCCCACTGTTCGTGCTTCTTGGTGTTGCGGACCACACAGTTCTCGTTGAAACGCGGGTTGTAATGCAGAGCGATGATGGACTGAGAGCAAAGATTCACGCTGAACCTGAAACACAAGGTTCACAAAACACTTCAACCATAGAAACCTGCAGTTTCTGGAAGGCTGATGAGCATAAAGCCGGTAATAAACAATTAAAAACAATGAGATGCAACATCTGGTAATGTTTAGCTTTGTAGTTTAAGCTGATTTCTGCAACGCCGCATGCAGCAGAAACTGATGCAGGAAGTTTAAAAGTTCCTGTTCTCTGACCGTCAGTCAGCATGAGTTTACCAGAAAGTGTGAAATGTGGGAATATTCCTCAAACTATGGCTGTGATTCTTAATTCCCATCATATAGAAACTGAAACTTCTGCTTTAGAAATGAAACAGAATCATCCGTAACTGGTTTCACTGAAATTTCAGACCTCTCCTCAGATTTAGTTCTGATTGCTGATAAAGTCATTGTAGTGGGCGACTTTAACATTCATGCTGACGATGACGATGGCAGCTTGAATTTTGTCTTCAGTTCTATGTTGGACTCAACTGGCTTTTCACGTGTTCACAGAACCAGCGTTATTATTGAAATACACCACCAGCATCTTTAAAAATATCCAAAATGGGTCTAGATGTCTGCTTTGTTCTTATTAAAGGGGGAATCTCCACAGCAACTGGGGCCATGTGGGCGCATTTGTTGCTTTCCACCATGTTTTCATAAATGAAATAATGCAAACTGGGACTGTTGATGCTTTTCCTGGCAATAAGTAGCATCATAGTGAGTTTTTCAAAGTGCAGTAATCAGTCACGGTTTTAACGATAATTAAAATTTGAAGCGTTATTACTAATCATTGGGAATTTGATCACGATGAACCATTTTATCAGTAATCGTTGCATCCCTTTGTCCATGTAAACACATCTGATCGGAAAGATTTCAATCAGATAGATGAATTATTGTCCGTGTAAACGTAGTCGTTGTTGCTCCTTTAAAAAAAGAAGAAAATCTATCAGAAGTTGTTTTAATTCCCAGCTACGAGCTTTAAAACAGACATCAAGGCGACTGGGAAGGAAATGGTGCTCATCTGGCCCAGATGAGTCTCACTCAGTCTGGGAAGAAAGTCTTGGAGTTATGTTTGATTTATCCTTTGGCTAAAAAACAACAACAAACTAGAACTGCACGCAGTTATCACGGGTTCCAAGCCCATCCACGCACCGCCTTCTCTGGCCCCGCCTTCCCTGGCCCCGCCTTCCCTGGCCCCACCTTCTCTGGTCCTGCCTCACCTTGTCCCGCCTCACGTAATTTAACATTGAATGTCATTTATAGCCCTCTATGAACAAAGGTGTTCTAGTGATGTGCATGACAACCTGTTGTCTTCAGTTATGTTATAGGCAGTAGCCCACTTGAGTTTTCACAGTACTCCCTCTTTACAGTTAATTTCTTGAAATATAACCAATACTCACATAGCTGTTTCATGATCAAGTGGTTATAAAGCAGTCTTTGGTCTCCCCTGTGCAACAGTACCTTGATTTCCCCAATTGCAATATCTTTGTGAAAAAAGCTTTAACTGGGATTTTCAACTTGTACTCATCTGATCTTTAAAATTTCAACTGGATGGGGTAGCTGGTGTCTAAAATAAGAAGTGTAAGGGGATTAGAAGCAGCATATGGTCTCCCCTGTGAAACAGTAGCTTAATTTCCCCAATTGCAATATCTGCATGAGAAAAGCTTAAACTGGGATTTTCAACTTTTACTAAACGCCCCTGCGTGAGATGAGCACCTGGGATTAGAAAATCGTTCATAAAACATGCCCATGTCATCCAATCGACACCATATTATTGGAATATACTCAAAGAGGGGCTATCTACGTACCTTGGGAATGGCGTCCATATTGGATCAGCGGTTTTCCAAATATAAAAAATTCAGGATTATAGCACCCGCTAGATTTGGACATTTTTTCCTTTGGTATATCTGTATAAAATCAAGTTCCCCTCGTGGTTTCCAAATGTGATGCAATTATCTGTTGTCGTTTCTGAGATATGTTTGCTCATGCATAACTTTGCAATGGAGCGACCAATCAAAAATCGCTCCGACTAGTTGTTTTCACTATGTCTATAGTTTATATGGTGCGATTTTCAGTCCTACTCAGCATGAAAACCTTTTGTCTTTAATTTTGGTGCAGCATGAAGTTTGTGTGTTTGGGTAATGTTGAGTGAGTTTTCAGGAAAATGTCTAACACCTGCAGAATTGTGGTTCTCGAGGACCAGCACTGGACACCCCTGTTGCAGACCAACATTCACAGTAAACTAACAGCCACCAACCACTCCAGATCCTCTCTGTTCTCAAACTTTACCACGAGCCTTACAATACAATAGGACTTCTGTTTTAACAGATGTTCCTACACATTCGCACATACACACATCTGTGGCGATATATGTTTGCTCCAGCAGGACTGACCACATACTTCAATTATAATAATCAATGTCTTATCCATGTAAAAATGAAGACGAACACATTACAAATCCCGCGGTGAATATCAGACATCAATATTTAAACATCCAGCTGGACGTCCGTGAGTCTGGCCTGCCAACCACGACCAGGATCTTCTCCTCCTGTCCTTTCACTGCTCTCAGTGTCTGAAGATGTGCCATCGCGCACCTCATTCACACACTCCCCAGCTGCATGCATGTTAGTGGCTCATCTTGATTGAAGGTTTATGTGCCCCTGGAAAACTGACAAGTTACATTTGACTTGCAAGGAAAAAAACATGTGTAACACTGTACCAGGTGACTCTAAGACAGATGTGTTGTGTAATTAGTAACTGGATGCTTCCAAGAGTTTGTAGCTTGATGGAGAAAAAAGTGAAACAATGTGATGTGATCTGAGAAGTTTCAAACCATCTGAACTGGGCTTGGAAGGTGTCACGATCCTGCCTTCTCTCACTGCAAGATGGGTTTGTGGCTCTGAGGATCACAATTTTTATTTCCATTCGGGTATCTTTACAGCCCTATACATAAATGATCAATTACATAACCATGTAAAAATGAAGACAAACAGGACAGATGCAGACGTGAACTTTAGACAACATTGATATATTGCAGGATTAAAAATCTTTGCCAAACTGCTTGGAATTCATGAGATATATCTTGACATTAACTGTAACAAGATTGTTTTTTATAGATTTATCTGTTATGGAAATCCTTGTGTTGCGCAAATTTGCATATTTCAACAAAAACTTAGCCTGTAAAAAAAAATTTAGAGTGATAGTTGGCTGGATTCAAACGTTCAGCATGATTAAAGGAATATCTCCATCACATTTAGGCTGTCTAGGACAAACAGCTGACTTTTAATGATGTAATAATGAAAATCGGAGTATGGCCCACTCATAAAACATTCCCACTTTGTCCAATCACAACCATCATCTAGGAATCGGCACAGAGTGATGATATGAACATACACAGTGAGTTTCATTCATATCTGATCAATCGTTTGTGAAATATAAAAAGTGTTACAGCGCCCCCTAGATTTAAAAAATTTTCATTACGCTACATGAGTAGATAATAACATTCCCTTGTTGATGTAGGAGTTTCATGGAAATATCGGATGTGGTTTTAAAGTTATGGCCTTTGAAGTATGTAGCTAGCGCTGGTAAAATGTTTCAACACGCATAATTCCGCAACGGAAAAAAATTCCAACAATCGCTCTGATCAGTCTTTTTAACTTGGTATCTACTTTGTGTGGTACAATTTTCAGTTGGATCGGGGTAAAACTCTAGGACGTGTAAAAAAAACAATGTTTTGCATATTTTGCACTGTAGCAAAAAGAAATTATAGGCGGAAATGGGCGTGGCCTATGTCATAAAATTCAGGAGGGTCCAAGGAATCTGGGGATATAAGGCACTTAAATTTACTCCAAGCCGTTTTCGAGCTAGAGGCCAAAACGTGCTACCCAATGGTATAGCGCCACCTAGTGTCTGACATGGGATTTTTTTCTTTTATAATTTCACAAAAATTTTCTTCTACCATCCCTGTAAGTGGCTATATAAATCCACCTTTGGTTTGGCCTCCCTGGCCATTTTCGTTGGGACAGGGGAAGAAAAATAGCGGTCCAGGGCCCCTCGGCTGATTTCCGCCCCTGGGTTACAAAATCGCTAATAAAACACGCCCACGTGGTCCAATCCTAACCATTTTTTAGTATTATGCTCACAGGGGCTCTATCTACGTACCATGGGTGCGGCGTGCAGATCGGACCAGCGGTTTTGCCAATATAAAAAAATCAGGATAACAGCGCCCCCTAGATTTGAAAAATTTCCTCCTTTGGTACATTTGTAGAAAATCAAGTTCCCCACTGAGGTTTTGAAGGAATTGTAATTATGTGTTGTCGTTTTTGAGTTATGGCCTTTTAAGTTTTTAGCTAGGTTTTCAAAAATGTTTAAACGCGCATAATTTCGTAACCGAGCAAAAATTCAGAAATCGCTTGGACCAGTTTTTTTCTCTATGGCTCTAGTATATGTGGTCCATTTTTCAGCCGGATCGGGTAAAAACTGTAGGACGAGTTCACAAAAATAGGTTTTGCATATATCGCCCCCTAGCAAAAAATCTATCTAGGCGCAAATGGGCGTGGCCTATGTCAGGAGATGTGGAAGGGTCCAAGGAATCTTGTGATCAAGGTCCCATAAATTTATTCCAAGCGGTTTGCCTGCTATAGGCCAAAACGTACTACCCCCTGGTATAGCGCCCCCTAGTGTCTGAGATCTGTAGTTTTTCTTCTCTGACCACCTCGGAACTATATGTACAAGCCTATATACTTGGCTAATTTAATGCGTGTGCAGTTTAGCCTCCCCAGATACTTTTGCGGCGGCGGAATAATAATAATAATAATAATAATAAACTAGAACTGCAAGCAGTTATCACGGGTTCCAAGCCCATCCACGCACCGCCTTCTCTGGCCCCGCCTTCCCTGGCCCCGCCTTCTCTGGTCCTGCCTCACCTTGTCCCGCCTCACGTAATTTAACATTGAATGTCATTTATAGCCCTCTATGAACAAAGGTGATCTAGTGATGTGCATGACAACCTGTTGTCTTCAGTTATGTTATAGGCAGTAGCCCACTTGAGTTTTCACAGTACTCCCTCTTTACAGTTAATTTCTTGAAATATAACCAATACTCATATAGCTGTTTCATGATCAAGTGGTTAAAAAGCAGTCTTTGGTCTCCCCTGTGCAACAGTACCTTGATTTCCCCAATTGCAATATCTCTGTGAAAAAAGCTTTAACTGGGATTTTCAACTTGTACTCATCTGATCTTTAAAATTTCAACTGGATGGGGTAGCTGGTGTCTAAAATAAGAAGTGTAAGGGGATTAGAAGCAGCATATGGTCTCCCCTGTGAAACAGTAGCTTAATTTCCCCAATTGCAATATCTGCATGAGAAAAGCTTAAACTGGGATTTTCAACTTGTACTCATTTGATCTTAAAAATTTCAACTGGATGGGGTAGCTGCTGTCTAAAATAAGAAGTGTAAGGGGATTAGAAGCAGCATATGGTCTCCCCTGTAAAACAGTAGCTTAATTTCCCCAATTGCAATATCTGCACGAGAAAAGCTTAAACTGGGATTTTCAACTTTTACTAAACGCCCCTGCGTGAGATGAGCACCTGGGATTAGAAAATCGTTAAAAAACCCGCACATGTCATCCAATCGCAACCATATTATTGGAATATACTCAAAAGGGGCTATCTACGTACTTTGGGAGTGGCATCCATATTGGATCAGCGGTTATCCAAATATAAAAAATTCAGGATTATAGCACCCCCTAGATTTGGAAAATTCTTTCCTTTGGTATATCTGTATAAAATCAAGTTCCCCTCGTGGTTTCCAAATGTGATGCAATTATCTGTTGTCGTTTCTGAGATATGGCCTTTTAAGTTTTTAGCTAGTTTTTCAAAAATGTTTGCTCATGCATAACCTTGCAACGGAGTGACCAATCAAAAATTGCTTTGACTAGTTGTTTTCACTGTCTATAGTTTATATGGTGCGATTTTCAGCCCTACTCAGCATGAAAACCTGTTGTCTTTAATTTTGGTACAGCATGAAGTTTGTGTGTTTGGGTAATGTTGAGTGAGTTTTCAGGAAAATATCTAACACCTGCAGAATTGTGGTTCTTGAGGACCAGCACTGGACACCCCTGTTGTAGACACATTCACAGAAAACTAACAGCCACCAACCACTCCAGATCCTCTCTGTTCTCAAACTTCACCACAAGCCTTACAATACAATAGGACTTCTGTTTCAACAGATGTTCCTACACATTCGCACATGCACACACACATCTGTGGCGATATGTTTGCTCCAGCAGGACTGACCACATACTTCAATTCGAATAATCAATGTCTTATCCTTGTAAAAATGAAGACAAACACACTGCAAATCCCGTGGTGAATATCAGACATCAATATTTAAACATAAACTGAGATCAATAGCTTGCTTGGTGAAATAGGTGCTTTTTTGGTCTGCATGAAAATCTCTTTGCCACAGGATGAAGTTTGTGTGTAGGAGTAATGGTGACCTAATTTTTAGGAAAAGGTAGAATACCTGCACAATTGGGGTCTTGGGGACCAGAGTTGGACACTTCTGATGTATTTAAATGTACTGAAATGAAAAATACTGTATTTATCCTAAGTTAGCAATTCAAATCAATGAAGACTAACATTCAAAGAAAACTAGTAGCTGGCAGTCTAGATACTCAATTGAACTGCAAATTTCCTTATCTTATTTGTTAAATGTGTGTTAAAGGATGATGGCAATTCTGGCATCAACAGAGTGATCTGTGATGAAAATATATATGTTAGTCTAACCTCAATACAACAGGAGTCCTGTGTTAAAGGGGCACTCAGTAACTTTTTTACCTCAATAAATGCTTTACGGAATCCCCGTAGGGCTAAACACAGTGTTTACGGAGCGATTCAATGATCCCCCGTCCTGCCAGGGCCTGTGGCCTGTGAGCAGCTCTATGCAACTTTGCCTGCGTCGACCTGAGCAGAACTTGCGACAACAGAAATTTCTGTATGGTACTCAGGTCCCCTATCTATCGAGGTGGTTCCAGTTCTGATTTGAACCAGACTACCAGCGCTAAGTTGAAGAAAACATTTTTTTAGCTTCACACCACCTAAACATCGGCGCCTGGCTCTCATAACCAACTCTTTGCTGGACCAGAATGATTTACGTATCTTGCACTGCCTGGGCGCTGGGTGAAGTATCACTTCTTCAGGCTCAATAATCACTTGTCATGTCTGCAAAAAGTAAATAAAAGTTCGTATTCTTACCTGTTACCCGCCAACACCAGAGAAAAATATAATCCACGGCATATTTACTCGGAAATGGCGGGTAAAGCGTTCCGTTTCAAAAGAGACAGGTCTTTGCTTTGAGCAGAGGGAGACATGGTTCTGCTATTATCGCAGCAAAGTAGCATCAACAAGCTATTAAAAGCTTAGAAATATATCCAGGGGTCAAAATAGAGGAAAGACAGGTAGAGAAGCTGTCTGTGTGCTGTGGGGGTGCAGGGGGGGTTGAACTTCACGACAGTGATAGGACGCCACTAGGGGGAGCCCCGAGCTGAAGTTACTGAGTTCTGCTTTAAGAGAGATTCTTAAATGTATTTAGCTAGTCAATCATCTATAAAGATATATTTGGTACAGCAGGACTGATCACATACTTCATGAAGTGAAATGATCAATTTAATTTTAATCTAAAAATAAAGAGAAGCAAAGGTCATACGTGGCTGTGAACTTCAGACATTTGAGCACCGGGACCAGGACAAGTGTGGACAGTATATATGGACAGAGTAGTTGTACTAGACTATTTTCCTGGACTAAGTTCCTAAACATTGTAAGACATTTGACAAGTCCGTGAAGAAATATTTTGTGTAGTAGGACTGGCCAAATATATTATACAGTAAAATAAGCAATACCATTATAATTAAAAAAGCAAACACAGTGTATTTGGTACTTTAAACTTTAGACATAAATAATTTACACCCAGCATTTATAAAGCTGAAGCATTGGTGGGTTATGAAGGACAGCATAGTAGCTTGAGTAGGTACAGTCTTTAACCACTAGAGTAAGTGCCAAATTTGTATAATTATTTTTTGTACATAGTCATCATGAATTCAATGACATTGGTGCGTGTGTGGATGTAAATGATGAGATATCAGCTTTGTAGATGTTGGTTGTTTCGAGAATACATCTACATACGCACACTGATAAACTAATTCATTTGGTTTGGTCTCTCATGAGTCTGTAAACTTTTAGGGAAATGTTTAATGATATTGCATTGTTATAATTATTCAACGAGTTAGCATGTTCTCCTTGTTTAGCATGGGTTCTGTTTGGGTACATTGGTTTCTTTCCACCATCCAAAGACATGCTTGTTGGTTAGTTTGTCAATGTAATAATCTTTTAGGTAACTACAACACACATTGTAACCTCATTTTTGGTGTAGTCACAATCTGTGTCCTCTGGAGGGAGCTACTGATCTTCAGATATATTCCAAATTCCTCTAAGACTCATTAAATCTGACATGATTGCAACTTATTTGATATAGGCTTATTATGTGCTTTGGACTATGTGATATGTTCTAAGTTAGATCCTCCCTGTAGTATGAGTTCATATCATTATGTAGAAGTTGTAGTAATATGCGTACTTTAATTTTTTTTTAGGTTACGTTTTTCCACGGCTCTCTGATGCATGCAGAGATGGTGGAAATGCAGAGCCCTAATTTCCCAGTTGTGATCATAACAGTATTACTAAAATATATGTGTATATTATTTGATTGTGATGTGGACTTTAGGTGGCTGATTAGATGTGATGATTAGTAGTAGTGTTTGTATTAATTAATACTTAATTCTTAATTAATTCTTGTCATGTAAGATTTGATTTAATAATTACTGAGAATTATAATGTGTACTGGTGTGCATTATGTTTGTATGTATGCACATACACATTACACCAGTTTTAAAATCGCTGCATTGGCTCCCGTGCATTTCAGGATTGATTATAAGGTTCTCTTAGTGGTTTATAAATGTCTTAATGGTCTTGGGCCTTCTTATTTATCAGACCTGCTTTTAAACTATGAACCCTCACGGACCCTGAGGTCCTCTGGCACCGGCCTTTTAATTGTTCCTAGAGTGAGAACTAAAACTCACGGTGAGGCCTCATTCCACCATTATGGTCCTCGTCTGTGGAACAGCCAGAGAACCTCAGGTAGACCCGGTTCCACCATTACGGTCCTCGTCTGTGGAACAGCCTGCCAGAGAACCTCAGGGCTGCAGAGACTGTTGATGTTTTTAAGAAGAGGCTCAAGACCTACCTTTTTAGCTTAGCTTTTAATTGAATTTTGTCTCATTTTTATATGATTCTTTTAATTTATTTGATTTGATTTTTATTTATCTATTTATTTATTTTTAACTTCGGTTTTACGATATTCAAATTGATTCTATTTGTATTAATTCCTTTTATGTGTATTTTATTATCTTGCTTTTATTTGATTTATTTATTTATCTATTTATTTTTGGTTTAACTCTAAAAATTTTAACTTCCCCCAGTGTTTCCTCATGGGGATTATTCGCTCCAGGAGTTCTGCCTGCTCGGTCTGGGGGGTAACGGCTGTGGTGGATGCCCTTTTCTTGGTGTCTAGGGTCCTGCACTGCAGCCCTGCGGCTGTGGTGTGGACCCTGGCCTGTCATGATCTGGGGGTCCCTGCAGCTGGGCCTTATGTGGCTATGGGGGGCTGGCTCCTGGTGCGAATGGATCCCCAAGATATCGTTTCCTCACAGCAGTGTCATGCCAGATGGTTTTTACAGTTACTGTTTTTATACCTGTTCACTTAGAAGAGAGGAGTTGGGGGTTTTTAGCTAGGTGTGGAATTGGGAGGGGGTTGGGTGTGTGCATGTGTGTGTTTTGTGTTGAATCTGGATGTGTGAAGGCTTGTTTTTATTTGAATTCACATTTTGTTTTTACTCTGTCAAGCACTTTGTGTTGCTTTTTAATGGTATGAAAAGTGCTTTATAAATAAAGCTTGATTTGATTTGCTTTGATATGCATAGTAAGTGATATATTTTCATTATGCAACAGAATGGTATTACTAAATTAGTGGCAAAATGAGGGGGCCATCTGAAAATCATTTTATCGATTAAATATATGAAGTTAGTTTAATGATGTGAATAAACAGTGAGTTAGTATAAGTAGATTAAATAGCTTGTATTTGTGTATTAAACAGTTAATGCACTTATGGAGGGAGATTGCTGTGTGGGCATTGTGTTGTTGTAGAGTGCATTGTGCATTAAAACTGTGTGATATACAGCCCCTCATTGTTTAATCATATCATATTTGTTTTGTAATTGTGTTATGCAACTGCAAATTTACTCAGTGCATGTTTTTTTTTTTTTAATATTGCAAAATGTAATTATTTTTATATAATTTCCAAATATAGGTTCCATAGTTCATGAATATTGTATGCATGATACATGGAATCAGGGCTTGACATTAAGTTTTTTGTTCACCAGCTACGGTGGCCAGAGGTGTTCAAAAGTTACTAACCACGTTAAATTTATCTAGCCACAATGTTTTTGTTCAGAAAAGATGTTTAATAGGATTAAAGTTAACTATGGCCTGCTAAAGTTTACTTGAACTAGATTTACAAACTTATTAAACGTAAATGACTCTTGTAAAGATTCATCTGAAAGCTACATAAAACGTTTAAAACTCCAGGTCATTATCAGTCATTCAGCTCTGATAGAGTTCTGTGTAAAGCTCCTTTGATATGAAAATATGCAGCGTACTGTACAAAGTAAAAAAAAAAAAAAGTAGTTTCCTTTTGCATTTTTAAAAATGTTGCAGGGGAGTAACAGATTAATTTGAAAGATAAAGACTGAATTGGACATATCTGAAAACAATCCCGGTTTCAGTTTTTATTCACTGCAGTAAATAAAAATGTCAATATATACTTGGAGTTGTGAGTTATGCAAACTTTGTGAGGTACTGAAGGATGCATGTATAAAACACGATATATTTCCAATGTTGGAAAGTAGCTTCTATATAGTAATATTATTACTACTTACACATGTGCTACCATGTCAAAAAGCCAGCATCAATGGAGCCGTGACGAGTCACCATGGCAACGTAAATGCGATGGCGGGGCTGTGTTTGCCATTGAATGGAACTAGAACACAATGATGTCAAAGGATAGAAGTTTTAATGGTAGCGTGACAGTTTAGAATCCTGTCAGTATTGGTGTGTGGATATCTGTTTGGTCAAGTGGTTTCCACACCTGCCTTCTATCTGGAAGAGTGGTGCTTGTATCCCCGTCTCTACTTTTGTCACATACTTTTTAAAATTTAATTTGGGTGGGATCCTGAGAAGCGCTGTTGTCAGCAGCATTAAGATGAAATAAAACTGTCGCATTTCTCAGATGCCCTGCATCTGCGATAAAATAAAAAAAGTAGGCTATTTGTGAAAAACGCAGGGCAATAAACAACAGCTGATCAGCTTTGAGGCAAAAACATATGGCAACATGTAAAAATCCCACCCTAGAATTGAACCTCCACCTGCCACATGTGAAATGTCCACCTCATGGAAAAGCCTGTAATTGTTTAGTGCAGTGGGTAGAGCAACAAGCCTCTGCTTGGCAGAGGATCGTGGGATCAATCTCAAATATGGATGACTTTATGCATGCTGTCAAGATTGTTTTTTAAATCACGCTTTATGATATGAGAAATTGTACAGTAACTTATTTTAAATGTGTTTTAGTTAGTTATGTGTTGTTATATACACACATGCTGTTGAGTCACACTGAGGGGAAACAGGTAAGTGGCAGAGACAGAACATGGCTGCAAGATTGAGCTGATTTGTGAAACAATGGGGATTGAATGGGCCAATTTCACTCTGGCATTGAGAGGTGAGGGGGTGGGGGGGTGGTGTTAAGGGGCTGACAGAATGCTGCACACAGGAATGCAGACATGACAGACAGAAAGAATTTGCTGTTATAATGCCTACACCTTTTTGGGCATCCCTTCTCTTATTTAATGTAGTAGCAGTTTAACTGGCAGTGCTGCCGCTTCAGTGGACATAATAATTATACCCTGAGAATCATAGAAGCTACGGTGAATGTGAATGAAATCAACATGCTTTATATCAAAATTATAGGCTAGAGCTCCCCCAAAATTTCACAAATCTTGTTTTCTAGGGGAGCTCATGTTTCATTAAGTGGGGCTACAGCTTCCCCAGCTCCCTCCTGGTTCGCACCCTGAGAAGAATCAAGTTTTTATGGAAAACCATGATAATGTGGTTGCCAGTTACTGACAATGATTTCAGAGGAAGGGAACAGAGCAGTGGAGTTTTTACTCTGGTCTGGGACAAGATAATTTTTCGTGGGGGTGGGACGGGTGTTAGGATGTGTGATAGCTTGCTGTTAGCAATGACCTTTTGTTTGAACTGAGTGGGCTATTAGTCGCCTATAGCCATGCAATTCAGAACCACAATGAAGCTGAGGGGGAGGTTAGTAACCTCAGGTTACTGACGCAGCAGTTGTAGTGTTAATGTTTTAAAATGCTGCACTGATGCATCTATGAACCTTCTGAAAACAAGATTCTGCATATCAAGGAGCTATTTATTTTATAAATTTAGTATCTCTGTATACCACCATTCACAAAATTCTTCCACATTAATTTACAGAGTGTCTGGAAACCAAAAATAGAAAGTTACAGCAGAAAATCCAGTGTGGTGGACTGCCCATGGATGAAACAGTAACGCACGTATTTCCCCAGTTCTTTACATAATAAATATTAAACTAGTTATATAGCTGTCTTTGTATTAATAGTACCTTGAAAATACTTTGTTCTTGATCAAAATACGTGGCCTAAGTGTGTAGACAATTATGCTTTTTTGTTTAATACATTTAAGCAAAAAAAATAGAAAACAGAGTAACTTAAGTATTTCTGGTCAATGGTTTTTCTTTCATAAGTAATGACATGCAGAGCTTATCCAGGAGAATGTGTCAAAGTTATTTGTTTAAAGGTACAGTCTGAAGTCTCTGTATACGCTTTTTGTTTGCAATCAACAGTAGTCAAACGGAACCCCTCCCTATCAGGTTCATGGCTGCCTCGTTCACCAAACTATTCAGCTTCAAGCTTCTCCTTCAAAGCTCAGAAGCAGCTAAAAGCCAAACTAATATTAACCCAGGTTTTCCAAATTGCATTATTTCAAGCTCTTACCTTTTCTTTGGTGCATCCACCATTTTTTCTTTCTTTCTTTCTTTTTCCTTTGAGAGTTAGAGTGACTGATGTCTGCTCCACTCAAGCTTTTTCTCACACAGCGTCATGCTCTTAGTTTGTCATTGGTTGGTGACATCTACAGAAATCTCCACCCAGAAAGGTCTTGAACACACCAAAATAATATGAAAGAGCAAATTACAGGCAGGAGGAGAGGGAGATGCATTCAAACGCATCAGAACACGCAATTAAAGGTGCAATGGCACTGTTTGAGATGGATTTCACTTGCTCAAGTTGATGTTTATTTTCAAGGGGGAACTTTGGACTCTACCTTTCAATGTTTTTACTTGTTTCTTACAAGTTGTTTTCAATTTTTGAGTGTTGCTAAGTTTATTTTTGGTTTCTTTTGGTGTAATGGGTTTGTAAGAATTTTAAAACATGTAACAAATGAAGTGTTTAAATCTCAGAGAATGTGAGCTGTGAGGGACAGTAGTTCATGACCATTTGCATTTGTTTATGAGTAGTAGATGACCCAGTTAGACTTGATTGCTGCTGTGTCATTTACATGTATTTAAATCAGCAAATCAGAACAACATCAGCATCTGAAATCTGGGATTATAGTTGAGGTGACGAAGTAAATAGTATAAACTGTCTTTTAATTATTCTAACAATATTGAAATAGGTTCATGTGTTAGTGTGATGGTCTTTATCTATTATCACAGGTTATAGAGAATTGTTAAAGGTATAGTCTGAAGTTTCCCCTGGAAAAAATAAATGTTAGACTTGACCAAGTGAAATTTGTCTCAAACTTTGGGCCTCTACTTTGGTGCTGTGGTGCGCTTGAACGCAACTCTCTTCCCCCCTGCCTGTAAGTCATTGTTTTGGTCTGGTTGGGACATTTCTGGGGGGAGATTGCTGTTTACTTTGGCAGCCAATGACAGTGCTAAGAGCATGAGACTGTGTGGGAATAAGCTCATGATTGGAGCAGACGCCAGTCACTCCAGCTCTTGAAGGAGAAAAAAAAAAAAAAAAAAAAAGAAAGAAAGAAAGAAAGAAAGAAAGAAAGAAAGAAAGAAAGAAAGAAAGAAAGAAAGAAAGAAAGAAAGAAAGAAAGGAAACATCGCGTATGTACCAAAGAAAAGGTAAGAGCTTCAGATAATGCTGTTTGTAAAACCAGGTTAATAATAGTTTGGCTTGTACCTGCCTCTGAGCTCTGAAGGAGAAGCTTGAAGCTGAATAGGCTAGCTAGAACGAGGCGGCCATTAGGCTGAGAGGGCGGGGCGCTAAGTTTGAATATTGTTGTTTGCAAACAGAAACGTTGGAGCAACTTGGGACTCTACCTTTAGACAAAGCAGGTAAAGTTAATTTATATAGCACTTGTCTAATACAGATGTTAAAGTGCTTTATAAGAGTAGTATAGATGTGTGCAGAGAAATCATTTGAAAGTGAATTAAAAGTCACAAAAGAAACAAAGCAGAAATCACGATACAGTAATCTAAAATATGGGGGAAAAGTATAATGATAAGCTGAATGTTTTTAAAAATAAACTAAACGTCCACATTAAAAACTATAACATGTAAAAAATAACATAATGAATTTAATGAAGTAAGATCAAATGAAAACAAATGTATGTCTGGTTTTAAAACAAGAGCCTATAAGTGGGTTTTGAGAGTAAAAAAGAGTTACACTGGGGCTTCTAGGTGTGGTCTTTTGAGCAGATGTGGGTGGGATTTCATTGTGTCTGTTTGTGTTTCTATTGATAACTGTGCAAAGGTGGGATCGTTAGCCCATCCCCCCAGAGGTGAGGGTACTTAAGTGGATGACCCACCATTTTGTCAGCCATTTGTTGGTTTCACTGTGTTCCTCCCAGGACTTTGTGATTTCTCTGCACTTTGGCAAACCTTTGTTTGTTGTCTGCAGTTAGAAAGTTTTTGTGTCTTTAGTTAGCCTTTTGTAGTGGCATCAAACTTTCTAAACCTCTTGATAAAATTTAGGATACTTTTCATCTGACTTTCGACTAAAGAACTTTCAAGCGGATCAAGGTAAGACCTTTAATATTTGATTAACTTTGTATGTCTTTGTTTCATAGTCTACCATGGAACATGTTTTATTTGTGAAATTTGGAAGGCCTTTAAAATGTTTTGCTAGCATTTTCCTTTTATTGTAGAGTTACAAGGTTTAAGTCTTTACAGCAAAGTCTTAGTTTTGGTTTAAAGTTGGTTAAAGTTCTAGATGCCAGGAAATCTACATATGCAGATCTTGTAAGAAAGTCTTTGTCTACACAATAGTTTGTGAAAATGTTGTACATAATGAAAAATATAGTTTGGTACAATAATGTTTGTGTAGCATGTAAGACTTTGTCTAGATTTAAAGCAAAGTTAACAAACATTTCAGGAGCACCATTGTGTGATTGGGGGATGGGGTGATTGGCTATTAGTATGTGAATGAGCTTTTAGTCTGAGGAGATAAACTGGTTTTTCCAGTTCTGTGTTGGTTCAATAACATTCTTAGAGTTTTAAAAAAGGAAGAAACAGTTATGATGGCATCAGTAATTACATTGTGGTTGCAGCATGGCTTTACAATAGTTTTGTGTGTTTGAAATTTATATTTCAAACATTATGATGTAGGGTATAAATGTAAATATAATCTTGTTGCAGATTTAGAAATAAACAAAAAGGATCCTGTGCTTTGTTAAATAATGTTTCTCTTTTAAAGGAAGCAATAAAATATTAGCTTTGCACATTCAATGAATATTCATGGCAATATAATTTCAGATTTGAAAACATGTTCATATCAGAATTATATGTTTTTGTTTTCAGATGCCACGTGGCAAGGTTTCACGGACGCAACGTGCTCAAATCCTGAAGCGTAGCTGCCGTCCTGTGGAATTTGAAGTTTTACCACCAGTTCCAAACTTTGTTGCACGTAAGTGGTCAATTTCTTGTTTTCCAGGGAACTTGCTAGATGTAAAGGTTTTACATAAATGCTTTTGTGCCCTGCAAATCTGATATTTAATTTCTAAGTGGATTGGAGTGATAAAATAGTGTATGAATGTGTGTGAATGTTACAGTAGTGGGAGGGGTTGTAGCCACAAAATGGCTGCCATGCTTACGTCGATCTGTCCCAAAGCAGCTGTGCCTACATATGTAGTTTATCATCACTAAGTATGAATGAGGAGTGAAAGAATAATGGATCTACTGTGAAGCGCTTTGAGTGCCTTGAAAAGCGCGAAATAAATATAATCCATTATTCTTATTATCATTAATTGTATTTATGATATTTTTTAGGTTGTGGCACTGGAATACGCCATGCTGTTCAGCGCTGGGCACCTTCTCTTTATACACAACGAAGCTCGAGGATGTTTATCCCACCTGAGTCTCCAGAGAAAGAGGTATATATTTGTGTATGATCTCAAAGCAAATATTAGGATAAAATGCCACACTTTTTTCTTGAGCAAAGTCTTACAGAAACTTTTTTTTCCAATAGTTTGTCCTGGTCCTTGGCGACTCACACCTTCGTGGATTAGTCGATTCTTACGTGCAAATGCCAGAGGGGAAGTTGTCTTTTGGGTTTCTTGGAGTCCCTGGGGCAACAGCAAAGGAACTTCGGACTGAACTCCTGAACGCCGCTATTCCGAGGACTCCGTCCGTGATGTGTGTGCTTGCTGCGTCCAACGAACTCCAATCCTGCAACACTATTTCGCAATCTGGGCAAGACTTCGACAAGCTCATTTCTTCTGCCTGTGACTTCTGTCCAAATGTAAGTCATTTATGATATCAAATCATTTATTTAGGTGTACTGAATGTTATTATATTTGGATTATAATTGTCTTCATAGAAACATTATCATACTTGTACAGTAATGAAAGTACATTGTAATTTAATGTGTGTGATTGTTACAGGTTTTTGTGTTGGACTTCCCTCCACGTCTTAACGTTGAACCAGGACTCCAGGAGCATTATCGGCAGGAATTTCATCGCATGGCAAAAAAGAATGGTACATTTAAAGTTAAAATGACAGTAAAATTTATGAGTAATTAAATAAGTGCTGTACAAAATAACATGTTACAGATTTTTGGGAGATTAATTTTTGACAATAGTTGGAAAATAGATGCTGAATAAGAAAACCTAATGGTAGCAGTGTTTTCTTTTTTTAGGTGTGAAGTATGTCACCACAACAGACAATTTCCCCCTGGATGATCTGAAACTGTGGTGCAGAGACGGGGTAGGCTAAATGTTATCTAAAACATTGTAATTGTAGTCATTTTGCTGTCATTAGTTATGATGACTCAAATTCATGTTAAACTTATACATGATTGTTATTAATTTCAGGTTCATCTCAGTGACGACCATGGCATGAAGATTTTCGCTGAGCAGCTGTGGATCTCTTCCTACGAGCAACTGCAAACTGCTATTCCTGACCCTCCAGCTCGTCCTTGTGAAACTGCCATTCCACAGTCTCCACACTCTCCTGCTTCTATGCGTACTGCTCCAAGATCATCTCCTACACAAGTTTTCAAGGAAGACATCGTGCAGCCATCCCTAGCAACACCGTTGGAGTGGGCCCTGGTTCTTCCAGACCGAACGGTAAATTAATATGTAACTGTGTTTTTATGACTGTTCATATAACAAAGATGTAACTGTGGGTTACATGTACACTGTTATTCATTGTTATTACACATTTAATTGCAGGTAATTCCTGATCCAGACCAGGAAGAACCATGTGGAGCATTGGAGGAGATCATGCAAACAGAAGTTGGCAAGGTTTGTTATTTATTTATATTAATTCATTTTTAACAGAATGTGCTTGTTTGTTGATGATTATTTGCTTAGAATTAAAATGTGCTTATTGTGTGATTTTTCTTTTTCACAGTCAAAAGTGTTTCAGGACAGTCCTGCTGTGCTGAATCCTGTCTGGTTCAGCAAGGACTTTCTGGATATTCTGGGTGATAGTGACTCTGTGTCTTCAGTTCCCAAAGCCAGAAAAGTGAGTTACATGATAAAAGTTTGCTGTTAATTATATAGTTATTGTTTCACATGACTGAGTGGGTGAAATGATGGTAAACATGAAAATTGTATAAAAATCTAATATTCTACTTGTTTTCCTGTGTTTCTGCAGAAAACCTCAGTTATTCATCGCAGAGCAGCGCCTTATGTGGATAAGATGTCTAAGGCAAAGGTTTGTAATTGTATTATATTAAATAAACTATTCAATTTTTCTAAAATATTTAAGGAGATGAAGCCTATTACTTGTAATTAATTTGTCATGTAAATGGTACTTATTAACAGAGAAAGGTGTCACCTGCGGCTTCCATTCCCTGTCTTTCCACTGCTGTTGGGGAGCAGAAGAAGATCTGCACAGCTTCTGATCAAGAAAAGATGGTAAAAATATGTAGACACTGAAACCTTTAATAAGATGTGTCATCATATATTCATAAATGTTAATGTACATTCATAAGAGTAGTTTGTTTTTTTAAAACCTAGCATGTTTATTTTTTGTGTTCTGTTTAGTGTCCCATGCATGAGCAACATGTTTTGGAGCCCTTGAATGGAGAAGATGGACAAAAGGTGAGAATTATTTGGTTGTTTTATGCCATGTTTTTTTGTTAATATATCCATTTTCTAAAATTTTTAAATGTTTTCATGGCATATCAGAGACTAAATTTTAACTATCTGATTTTCAGGCAAAGGTGATGCTAAAGAACTGTTCTGTTTTGCTTCATCCAATCAAAGTTACAATGGACCACCATGACATGGTAGGAATGCTACGACTCCTTATAGCTCTACTGTAACTGCTCTTTTCCTGCTGATGAATTGTTGATCATATTTTCAGTTTTTTTTAATCCTTAAAAAAATTATTTATAAAATACAAGTAATGTTCAAAGTGTTTCTGAATAAACAACCATGTACATAACTTGATTTTCATTATTTTGTTTGTTTTTTCTTATTTTTTTTAGGAGACTCCAGTGGATCAAACAACCGTATCTTCTACAAACCCAGTTTCACAGCTACAGGTTTGTCATCAATTGAATATGATTTTTATAAGGTTTTTATTTTAGAGGACAATGAATGAAACTGTGAGGAATCTGATCTTTATTTAAGGAATGTTTTCTTTTCACAGGGAAGGGCAACACAAGTTTTTCAATCTTTTCCTGATGATGTAATGCCAGTGGCAGATAGAACATCTACATATTCTTCAGAGCACACCCCAACTGATGTTGAGATGGTAAGTTTATTATACACATGATCATTTTTTACCAATGTGTGTTAACAATACTGATTTAATCTTTTCAAGACATATATGATGGTAATAATAGTGAAAATTTCCATCTTTTCTGTTACATCTAGGATGCCATGGATAAAGAGGAGGGAGTGTCTCAGAACAGTCCTGCTGTGCCAAATCCCATCTGCTTCATCGATGACTTTATAGATATTGTGGGTGATAGTGACTCTGTGATTTCAGTTCCCAAAGCCAAAAAAGTGAGTTACATGATAAAAGCTTGTTGTTAATTATATAGTTATTGTTTCACATGACTGAGTGGGTGAAATGATGGTACACACGCAAATTGTATAAAAATCTAAATTTCGACTGGTTTTCTGGTGTTCCTGCAGAAAGCGTCAGTTATTCATCGCAGAGCAGCTCCTTATGTGGATAAGATGTCTAAGGCAAAGGTTTGTAATTGTATTATATTAAATAAACTATTCAATTTTTCAAAAAAATTTAAGGAGATGAAGCCTATTACTTGTAATTAATTTGTCATGTAAATGGTACTTATTAACAGAGAAAGGTGTCACCTGCGGCTTCCATTCCCTGTCTTTCCACTGCTGTTGGGGAGCAGAAGAAGATCTGCACAGCTTCTGATCAGGAAAAGATGGTAAGAATATGTAGACACTGAAACCTTTAATAAGCTGTGTCATCATATATTTATTAATGTTAATGTACATTCATAAGAGTAGTTTGTTTTTTTAAAACCTAGCATGTTTATTTTTTGTGTTCTGTTTAGTGTCCCATGCATGAGCAACATGTTTTGGAGCCCTTGAATGGAGAAGATGGACAAAAGGTGAGAATTATTTGGTTGTTTTATGTCATGTTTTTTTGTTAATATATCCATTTTCTAAAATTTTTAAATGTTTTCATGGCATATCAGAGACTAAATTTTAACTTTGTGATTTTCAGGCAAAGGTGATGCTAAAGAACTGTTCTGTTTTGCTTCATCCAATCAAAGTTACAATGGACCACCATGACATGGTAGGAATGCTACGACTCCTTATAGCTCTACTGTAACTGCTCTTTTCCTGCTGATGAATTGTTGATCATATTTTCAGTTTTTTTAATCCTTAAAAGAATGATTTATAAAATACAAGTAATGTTCAAAGTGTTTCTGAATAAACAACCATGTACATAACTTGATTTTCATTATTTTGTTTGTTTTTTCTTATTTTTTAGGAAACTCCAGTGGATCAAGCAACTGTATCTTCTACAAACCCAGTTTCACAGCTACAGGTTTGTCATCAATTGAATATGATTTTTATAAGGTTTTTATTTTAAAGGACAATGAATGAAACTGTGAAGAATCTGATATTTATTTAAGGCTTGTTTTCTTTTCACAGGGAAGGGCAACACAAGTTTTTCAATCTTTTCCTGATGATGTAATGCCAGTGGCAGATAGAACATCTACATATTCTTCAGAGCACACCCCAACTGATGTTGAGATGGTAAGTTTATTATACACATGATCATTTTTTACCAATGTGTGTTAACAATACTGATTTAATCTTTTCAAGACATATATGATGGTAATAATAGTGAAAATTTCCATCTTTTCTGTTACATCTAGGATGCCATGGATAAAGAGGAGGGAGTGTCTCAGAACAGTCCTGCTGTGCCAAATCCCATCTGCTTCATCGATGACTTTCTAGATATTGTGGGTGATAGTGACTCCGTGATTTCAGTTCCCAAAGCCAAAAAAGTGAGTTACATGATAAAAGGTTGTTGTTAATTATATAGTTATTGTTTCACATGACTGAGTGGGTGAAATGATGGTACACACGCAAATTGTATAAAAATCTAAATTTCGACTGGTTTTCTGGTGTTCCTGCAGAAAGCGTCAGTCATTCATCGCAGAGCAGCTCCTTATGTGGATAAGATGTCTAAGGCAAAGGTTTGTAATTGTATTATATTAAATAAACAATTCAATTTTTCAAAAAAAATTTAAGGAGATGAAGCCTATTACTTGTAATTAATTTGTCATGTAAATGGTACTTATTAACAGAGAAAGGTGTCACCTGCGGCTTCCATTCCCTGTCTTTCCACTGCTGTTGGGGAGCAGAAGAAGATCTGCACAGCTTCTGATCAGGAAAAGATGGTAAGAATATGTAGACACTGACACCTTTAGTAAGATGTGTCATCATATATTCATAAATGTTAATGTACATTCAAATGAGTAGTTTGTTTTTCTAAAACGTATCATTGGAATACTGTTATAATTATAAAGTGTTTTAAAAGCTTAACCAATATTTTACGTCTTTCTAGGACTCTGCAGTCAACATGTATGACATTGAGTTTCCTCCTTTGACATGTGAAGGTCTAACAAAGGTATGTCAGATTTATTTGTTTTGAACAAATTGTTGTTATTTGGTTGGTGATGAAGCTTTTTTGAATTTCAATATGATGGCATCTTATTTCTGGACGATTAACTCTGCTTTATTAGACATTATGGAATGTGTTAAATGTTCTACACATGGTACATTCTTATATTGTAATACTAATTGTGTGTTTTTTCTTTCAGCCACATAAGACAAAGAAAACAGCTAGGAAACGTGAGAAGATCCAACATGCTTCTGTTTCATCTAAGGCAGCAGATGGTGTTTCTAACAGAATCAGACCAGAAAGGACTCAGCAGGACATCATCACCGGCTCATCTGTATCTACAGCTGCTGATGGAAGTCAGATAAGTGGTGGTCATGTTATGTCAATTGTTAGCGGTTCATTCCATCAAGCCAGTCCACGTTTTGATAAGAACAGGGGTAAGCAGTGTACGACAAACAGCATAATTGCGATCATGACACATGCTGTTAAAAGTGCTTTAACCTGGGAGACATGCGACATCAATGACATTTTGGTTCAGGGGGATCTTTTATATTCTTCCATGAAAGATCACAATCAGATCAGTCATGGAAATAGCACAGGTTATGTTCTAGTAGATGAGTTGCCTCGGCAACATACACTGGGTGGCCACAGATTCACATTGCAATATTCACCCACTTTGACTGGTGATCTGAATATTGAGCATTATGATCCAGAGGTAGCGGACCTGGTCATGCCTCTGGATGTTGCTATTCAAACATCCTTGTTTGTGAATGACGGATGTTTGTTGACCGTCAAGAGAAACACTTGTGCTATTATAAGGAAAGACCTGGACTTTGCCATCTTTGACCCTCATCCGCGTGATGATCAAGGTGGTTTAGATATTTATGGCACAAGCAGAGTTTTTATCTATTCCAGCATTATACAAGTGCAAACACACATTAACAACTTGATCATATCTCTGTACGAGGATTCTGTCGAGCCAGATGCGCTGTATGAAGTCACTGGTTTAAAAGTGTTTGTTGATTACACATCTCACAATCAAAACTCTCTGTCATTTTCTGTGCAAACTTTAACTCCCAATGTTGAAGTTTGTAGTGACAATGATTCAGATTTGCTTGATGCTGTGATATCACAAGACTCATGTGTTTCTTCTTTTGATGTCCCAGCAACAGCAGTTGCTCCAGCAACAGTTGATCCAAATGATCCTTCAGTCTGCATAGTTTCAGAAACAGCTCCCAGCAGTGTAACATTTAACCATTTTCCTATTCCTGAGAAACGTAAGATCTGCATGAAATTTGGGATTGTCCCAAGTTTGCACAACGAGGCAGTTGTTGTAGAAAGTGTCACCCTGGATCAACCTATTCCCTGTTTGAACATTGGAATCAAATCAGACGGAAATTGCTTCTTTAGCGCAATTTCACACGTACTTAGCGGAACACAAGATAATCATCGGCGTATTCGCTTAGCTGTAGTAAAGCACATTGAAACAAATCCAGAACTTTATTCCACCATCATAAGAGATGAATTTTCTTCTGTTCATCAGTATGTGACAGAGTCTCACATGAAACGTGTTAAAACATGGGCTACAGAGGTGGAAATTCAGGCATCTGCTGATTTGTTTAAAAACAGATATTTACACATACAGTACACAGAGATGGTTAAAGTACAAGTCCAACAGTCCACTGACTATTAACACTGGTATATATCTTAACCACTGCAGAGGGAACCATTATCAGCCCATTGCTTGTGTGAAAGACATTGGCTCTAATAATTGCTTGTCTTTAAGTTCTTTTAGCTACAGCAAAAACACACATGCAAGTTTTGAGGTAATGTCTCCAAGTAAAGCCAGCACAAATGGTGATAAAAGAATACATAGAAAGAGGTATGCAGAAGATACAGACTATAGTCAGAAAAAAAAAGCTTAAATTACAACAAAGATATAACAGTGATAACAAATACCAATATAAAAAACAACAGTATGTCAATAATAAATATGCAAAAGATGAAAAATATCAACTTAAGTTGAAACAGTCATCTATAAATAAATATGAGCATGACGCTGAATTTCAAGCTGAAGTCAAACATTTTAGTACCAACAAGTATGCAACAAATGATGTTTTTCAAGAAAAAGTTAAGCTATCCAGTCAGTACAAGTATGCAACAGATGATGTCTTTCAAGAAAAAGTTAAGCTCTATAGTCAACACAAGTATGCAACAGATGATGTCTTTCAAGAAAAAGTTAAGCTCTATAGTCAAGACAAGTATGCAACAGATGATATCTTTAAAAAAAAAGTAAAACTTATCAGTAAGAATAGGTACCCAAATGATAGCAAATATCAACAAAAAATGAAGGCACTGAGTATTCATAATTATGCAACTAAATCTAGTCTTCGCACACATGTGAAAAATTACAACAAAAATAAGAACAAACAAAATCCAGAATTTAATATGTATTTGAAGCAGCATACTAAAGACAGTAGAAAAAGTCAGTCACTCCTAAAACAAGATATTAACTATGTTATACAACAGTTTCAAGAAAAGGTTCAATGTGGACCTAAAAATGTCTGTTGTTCCTGTCATAGATTACTATTTAAACACCAGGTACTTGAATGTATCAAAGATCAGTATAACAAATATGGTTCATCTGTGGCTTCTGTCGCCAAAAAATGCATAACTTTAACATATTTACATAACTGTAGAGGTAATTGCAATCCTAGTTGCAAGTTGCTGAAGTATGACAGCAATCGTTTATGGATATGTTTTACATGCCACAGTAAAATCATGAAAGGTCACATCCCAGAACAAAGTGTTGTTAACAATCTTGAGGTAGATCCTGCTCCTGAAGAGTTGAACTCACTGAATTCTTTAGAACAACACTTAGTCAGTCTGAATATTCCATTTATGAAAGTTTTAGCACTGCCAAAGGGCTCACAGAATGGTGTTCATGGACCGATTTCTTGTATTCCATCCAACTGTGATACTGTTTCCAAAATTCTACCGAGGTCAGAAGATCAGGATTTGATGCTCCGTGTGAAGTTGAAAAGAAAACTGACTTACAAAGGCCACTACAAATACCAATATGTGCATTCTCAAAAGGTTCAAAAGGCACTCAGATATCTGAAATTACATAATAAATGGTACAAAGATGTTCATTTCAATGAAGACTGGAGAAATCCCCTTGAGAAAACTAATGACCAAGAGGAAACCTGCTGCCCTGGAGAACCATCTGATATTATTAACAATGCAACAATGAATCAGGAAGACAATCCAGAAGACCAGATTGATGACCATATTAATGACAAACAACAGCATGGGATGTATTTGGATACCTGTATCCAACCAGTAGATATTGCCCAGGAAGTTATGGACCACCATTTTGATAGCATCATGTCAGTAGCTCCTGCTGAAGGCAACAGTCCTGTCCGACTGCTGACTGACACTGGAAATGAAGCTAAATGTTTTCCAGCACTTTTTCCAAATGGAACGGGAACTTTCCATGATGTTAGACAACAAAGGATAACACTCAGTAAATACTTGAATGCCAGAATTTTAAATGCTGATGGCAGATTTGGTAGCAACTTAGATTACATTTTTTATGCTCAGTATTTATCTGAAATCAATCAAGTTGTGTCTAATGTGTCCATAGCTATGAGGAAAGGCTACCATGGAGAGGATCAGGGTCAAATTACTTCATCAATGCTGGCAAACAAAGGCTTTTTACAAAATGTGTTACATCAGGATAGAGGTTATAAGTTCTTAAAGCCTATCAGAGGAACGCCTGTGTTTTGGCAAGGTGTTCAGAAAGACTTGTTTGCGATGGTCAGACAGCTGGGAATACCTACGTGGTTCTGCTCATTTTCATCAGCAGATCTACGTTGGACTGAGATGATGGAGGCTTTTTTGCATTTTGGAAACACAAAAATCAATGTGAAAGACCTGGACTGGTCAAACAAATGTGACTTGCTTAAAACAAATCCAGTGACAGCAGCAAGAATGTTTGATCACAGGTTTCGCTGTTTCTTGAAGGATGTCATCATGTCTCCAGCTAACCCCATTGGTAAAATAATTGATTACTTTTACAGAGTGGAATTTCAACAACGAGGATCTCCTCATTGCCATTGTCTCTTCTGGGTTGAAAATTCTCCTAAAATTGGTAAAAACTCGGATGAAGAGGTTGTTGCTTTTATAGACAAGTATGTCACATGTGACCTTCCACCTGAAAGTGATGTTTTGCATGAGGTTGTATCCAGTGTGCAGATGCATAGTAAGAAACACTCTAAAAGTTGCAAAAAGAGGGGAACTCCATGCAGATTTAACTTTCCTAGACCGCCAAGCATCAAAACCTTTATCTGTCATCCTCCAGCTAAACACAATGAGGAACCAAACAAAAATAAATGCAACATGGAACAGAAAGAAACAGAAACACCATCTATAGAAAAAATGGAACAGCAAATAAAACGCAAATGCGAACAAATAGAAAAAGCCAAAGAAATCATGTCTAAACTTAAAGTAGCTCTCTCCAATGACAACTCAACATATGCTAGTGTCGATGACCTGTTCACATCTTTTGGCATCAATCAGGAAACATTTGAAAAAGCTTATAGTTTTGCTAGCAAAAAAACCACTGTGGTACATAAAAGAAATGTTCATGATGTCTGGGTTAATCAGTACAACACTGATCTTTTGCGTTGCTGGAATGCCAACATGGACATTCAGTATGTCTGTGATGCTTACGCCTGTGTAGTTTACATCATTTCCTATATATCCAAAGCTGAACGTGAAATGGGTTTACTCCTGAAACATGCTGAAAATGAGGTTAAGAACAAGGGCAATCTTGAAGCTAAAGAAGCTTTGAACAAATTAGGGAGTGTGTTTCTGCATAACAGAGAGGTGTCTGCTCAGGAAAGTGTGTATCGAGTCACAAACATGAGATTAAAGGAAAGCTCAAGGAAAGTTGTCTTTGTTCCAACTGGAGACAATATTCTTAAGATGAGTCTTCCTCTTAATGTGATTCAAAACCGAGCACAACAAGGGGACCTCAGTACAAATCAGATCTGGATGACCAACATTACTGATAGATATAACAACAGACCAAAGTGCAATACATTTCACGATATGTGTTTGGCTACTTTTGCCTCAGAGTACAGAAGTGTGCCCAAAACAGAACAATCCAAAGCTGGGGTCATTGCTTTATCCAATAATTCTGGTTTTGTTAAAAAGAGAACAAGAAGTGATGTAGCTGTTGTAAGGTTTTGTAAGTTTTCAGTTGTGTCGCAACCTGAAAAACATTACCAAAGCCTTCTCCAGCTGTTTTTGCCTCATTACTCTACTGATCAGTTGAAACCTTCACCATTTCAGAGGTTTGAGGACTTTTACTCTAGCGGTTCCATCACTGACATCAGTGGTAACCCTCAGCTTGTGAAAGATGTGGTAGATTTCAACAGGTCAAAGTATACAACTGAAACAGAATTAGAACATTGTGAAGAAGTAAATGCACATACTGAACATCATGAAGATGGCTGGGCAGAACTGTGTCCAGAAACTGAATCAGATAGGTTGGAATGCCTGCAGGAAATGTCTCTAAACAAAGTTGATAATCCTGCAGAGAGAGACATCATCCCAGATCTGGAACCCACTGAAAAAACCTCAGATATCCTTTGAGTTTCCAAAGCAGACAATAACTCACAAAGAAGCACAGTCCCTCATGCGTTCACTGAATGAACTACAGACCAAAATCTTCTATAAAATTCGTCAGTGGTGCCTGGACAAAATCAATGGTAAAGAACCTGCTCCATTCCACACCTTCATATCAGGCGGAGCAGGCACAGGAAAATCCACCTTAATCAAAGCTGTGTATCATGAAGCTAGCAGGTTGCTTTCACGGTTGTCAACTAATCCTGATGACATTCATGTTTTACTTACAGCTCCAACAGGTGTCGCTGCATTTAACATCAATGCAACCACAATTCATCACAGCTTTGCCATCAGTAACAATATCTCTTTGCCGTATCAGCCATTGAAGGAAGAAAAGGTCAATACACTGAGATCCCGCCTAAAGGATTTACAGATTTTGGTCATTGATGAAATCTCCATGGTTGATAACAAGTTACTGACTTACATCCACGGCAGACTTCGTCAGATCAAACAGTGTAGTGACTATTCACCATTTGGTAAATGTTCCATCATTGCTGTTGGGGATTTCTTTCAGCTTCCACCTGTCAAAGGTAAACCACTTTACACAGATCAGCTTGGCTTTACTTTGTGGCAAAACACCTTCAGCCACATTGAACTCACAGACATAATGCGTCAGAAAAACCAAGACTTTGCACTAACTCTCAATCGCATTAGAAAACACAGAAAGGGTGCAAAACTTAACAAACTGGATGAAATTTCTTTGAAACAATGTGAAACAGGTATGGGTGAAGATACAGAAGATCTTCATATTTTCCCCACAAACAGAGATGTTGACACTCATAACTTCAAAATGCTCCATAAGGTCTGCTCAGACATTGTGCAAATCAAAGCACAAGATTTTGAGAAAAACCAGCAAACAGGTCAGATTAACAAGAAAACAGCCATTGCTGCATTTAATCAACATTCATACTTGGATGGGTTGTTGAGTGTTGGTCAAAAGGCTCGAGTAATGTTGATTAAAAACATAGACATTTCAGATGGACTTGTTAATGGAGTGTTTGGTACTGTTTTACACATCAGATTTCAAGGAGATCCAAATTTCCCTTCTACTATTTTTGTCAGTTTTGATGATACAAGAATTGGCAGTAAATTGAGAGGGAAATTTCCTTGTTCTGTGTCAGGACTTCAAAATGCTACACCTATTCGTCCTGATGAGGACAAACTGACAAATGGCCGTGGGGTCAGACGTCAGTTTCCATTACGTTTGGCTTGGGCCTGCACTATTCACAAAGTGCAAGGCTTAACATTAGACAAAGCAGTAGTTTCATTTAAAAGGATCTTTTCAGCCGGACAAGCTTATGTAGCCTTAAGCCGTGTAAAGTCACTTCAAGGTTTGATCATTCAGGATTTCAAAGCCAGTTCTATCTATGCAAAAACTGACATAGATGAGAAGTTGCAATTGATGCCAAAGTTCATTGACAATCCATTGACAACAACTTTCTCCCTGAAACTTTCACTCCTAAATATTCAAGGTTTACATCCTCACTTACTTGACTTGAAAAATGACCAACGAATGTTGGATGCAGATACCATTTGTCTGGTTGAAACATGGTTGAAAGATTATGATCAACTCAGTAACATTATGCTACCTGGCTGGACATTCCATCACAAGGTCAGAAACGATTGTTACAGTGACAAAGGTATTATGTCCAGTTTAAAAACCAAAAATCATGGTGGTGTTGGTTTTTCCACAAAAACACAACTAGCTGTAACATTCTGGATGCTCCTTTTCATGATTTAGAAGTCATTGTGTTCAACATTCAACATGTTAACTGTAATGTTGCTGTGCTGTACAGACCACCATCATACAGCATTCGCCATTTCAAGTCAAACATGAACAAGTTCCTTCATCATTTTGACCATCTTTCAGGTGGAAAAATCATCATGGGTGATTTTAATGATGATGCACTTGTTTCACATTCTCTTGTCACTTTCATGCAACAACAAGATTATTCTCAAATGGTAACTGGCCCAACTACAGAAAAGGGAAGTTTACTTGATCATGTTTACATAAAAGACATTGATCTGCATAACATAACAGTGGAAATTATATCCACTTATTATAGTGATCATGAAGCTGTTTGTATTGGTTTCCTTAATCTTTAAAGAACGACTGCATTGGAGATATTTACTACCCCCTATAAGACAGAACATTAATTTAATATTGCTGAACTTTGCTCTAACAATAACTTCTTTAAAATCAGATTTTTATTGCATTACTTCAACTAACTTCAAATATCGTTCATTAATTTGTAGTCTTTTATTCTTTTAACTATATTTACACCATTGTTTTTTATTTCCCCACATAGTTTTTTTTTCATAGTTTTTACTACTTTAAGTTTTTAATTCAAAAGAAAACTTATAAAAAGTACTGATTCAAGCATGGTCTGTGAAATTTTTGGTTGTTTTTTTTGTCTTGATGTCTTGTCCCCTCATGTTTTCTGCTTTATTTTGTAGTTCTTCCCTATATGTATTTGACTCCTGTTGACGTCATGCCCTCTCCAGCACAAGCTTGCACAGCCTCCCTACTACCCCCCAGAGCTCCTGCTCCCTGTGTGCAACCACCAAAACCCAGTTCTGAGCAGCTGGCCATTTCTAAAGAGCCCAGTCCCTCTAAATTGTGCAGGCAACCACTCAGCAATGATCCACACCTGCTGCTCCTGGTTCCTCTTTTCAAAGAGGTTGCGAAACAAGACCTGTCCTCATCATCAGCCATATTTTGCACACTTTCTGTGACCCCCATCTATACAGCTTCCAAACCAACCTGAAGACCTGCTGAACTCTTTTGCACAACTCCATCCCTGTTTCATATCCAACCAACATCACAGCCATTCCCTCCTGAACTTTTTGACATTTTCTTTTGCCATCTCTCTTATCCACATTCCTTCTGCTTAACCACCTGGCACAAGTCAAACCCCATCTATGAAACCTACAAATCACCTTCCAGGGCTACTGACCTCTTCTGTACATTCCCATCCCTGCCACCAGTCTATATTTCTGGCCATCCCCTGAGCAGTATCTCCAGTCTACCCTACCTCCCAGCCAACTGTCTCACAATTTTTTTTCCCAAGCACCCTTCATCTAGACCCCTTCTACCCAACCATCTTCCAGATCCCAGCTCCCATCTGTGCAACCCTCAAGCCACCTGCAAGAGCTCCTCTAATTGCTAACCTCCTCTACACTGCCCAAACCCTGTCTCCACTCTAGATAGCCTCCCAACTACTCCCTCTTGAACTGTATACACAGATATTATCTGGTATGACTAATCATTAATGGTGCTAACTCGTACAAAATGGTTAAACAAGAGAAATTTAGCACGTATAAATGTGTATACTAGCTTAATGTTAAACTAGACATTGATTTTAGGTCATTATTTGGAAACCTTTAAAATGACTTCTTTTACATTAGATTGTTAAAATCTCATTTTCAACTGCTTTAAGTGAAATACACTTATTGTATTAAGATTCTCGTTTAATTTTGACATTACTGTTTTGCCATCAAGTCTTACTTTATTACTCAAAGTTCTTTTTTTTTTTTTTTTACAAACATCAATTCCTTTTAAAGTGTTACATACTTTTTAATGCTATATCACAAAGTGTTTTCAAAGAAAGATTAACTGACGAATGTATCTGTTAGGCTGGTAGTCCCTTGCAGCCATTAACAATCAAACTGTCCACCCGATAAAATGACCACACTACACACAAGAATAGGGATTAAAACACATGGACACATACATGAGAATAAGTACATTCAAGAGAGCTTCATGTCTCCCATGCATTCTAGACATAACACTGCACAACACTTTATTTAGGGTGGACAGTCCTGATATGAACTGTCATTATTTCATAACTGACAATATTGTTATTAGTGAATAGGATTTGCCTTTTTATTTTGAATTTGTTGCAATGATGATGATTAAAACTATACTGAAGCAGTTTAAGATGAAAATGTATCTGACTGCTTTATTTTATTGCCTTTATCTTTACATTTACTTTTTAATGTTTCTTTAATGTCATCTTTAGTCTTTTTTATTTGAACCTTATTTCGAACATCATTCATAGAATTCTTGGATATCTACTTGTTTTATTTTTCTTATTTTGGTTAAAATGGGAAAACACATTTGAAGCATATATTTTGTAAGTTGCCTTGTTTAACATAATTCCTCTTACTATATGACAAAGTTTTCTTAATGACGCGATGAGGGCTTCTGTTATGCTACATGTAGAAAAAAATGTTGTTGTATTTTAATTTAAAATTTTGAAAGGATTATTCCATTTTTTTTCTTCAAATAATGTACATTTTGTATGTTCTTGTTGCAATTTCAAACTTGTTGTCTACATTCTCTAATTCTACAATTTCTATTAAATTACAATAAAGATGTCCTCCGCAGAGGGGGGTGGTGGTGGGCCCAAAAAATTTAAATAAAATCAATGTTACAATTTTTACATCATTGTGTCTATGCTTTTTCTGAACAAAAACCTTTCTCTTCTGAAACCAGCATTTAAAAACCTGTATTCACACCATTTATATTCAGATACACTCACTGATAACCTTATTCACTCAGAATGTTCCCTCATCAGCATTACATTGAAAACAAATTGTTCCTCATTAGTGCAATTTTAACACTACCGCCTCACCTGGCTCAAACTCACCTGGTCCCGCCTAACTTCGTTCAACATAGATTGATTTATAGCCCTCTTTGAATATAGTTGATTTATTGTCCTAAGTTATGGTATACAGTGACGTTTTTTGTGTACTAATTTTTCAGAATAACTTCTAACACCTAATTGTGCACCTCAATGACCAGAGGTGGACACCCACAAAGTAGACCACATTCACAGAAAATTTTTAGGTACCTTTCCAGATCCTGTTTCTCCAACATTCACCACAAGCATCAATACAAACTTCTGTGTTAAGAGATATTCCTCAAAGTTTTCAGACAAAAAGTCATCTGTGGAGATATGCTTGGTCCTGTATGAATGACAAAACACTCCAGATCCTCTGTCCTCTGCACTCACCAGCAAACTCATTACAACAGCACTACGATGTTAAGAAAGGATATCAAACATATTCAGACAGTAATCCATCTGTGAACATATGTTGGGTACAGCAGGACGGAGGAAATACTTCATGCAGTAAAATATTCAGTGTAATTACCATGTAAAATGGAGACAAACACCTTGCATATGCAGCTGTAAACTTCAGACATGATTGTTTAAACAGTGTTTCCCAATCGTGGTCTTCAAGGACCCCTGTCCTGCTGGTTTTCATGATGTTCCTACTTTAACACACCTGACTCAGATGAAGGGCTCGTTAGGAGCTGGCAAAGAACTTGAGCAACTCTGTTGATCTGAATCAGGTTGA